>BQNB010001908.1:0-131705 GCA_026074375.1 Tanacetum coccineum | reverse complement strand
AATGCGACTAATGTTTTCAAAAACCTTCTCACAATTAGGAAACACTCAAAATGATCTTTTGCATTGTTTAATACAAAATAAAAACATTTTTCATCATGCATATGTCTCTTGAATACTAAAGGAATGCATAACGAATATGTATTTCTGGATACATTCAATCATAGCAACATCAAATCCAGGAGACTTTAGGTTATCTCATAGTTATATTTTCTTTTGAGCCGAGATAACCGCACTTCCACATTGTTTCATATAGGCACACACTAGAACTCTTTACTTTTCTTTCATATATTCATGTTGTCTGCACTCTGCAGATCGCCGATTCCCTTTAATATAGAAGGCCGGTTCCATTCTGCACATGGAACTGGCAGAACTGGCGAAACTAGCAGAACTGGCTGGTCAATGTACTATGCATAACGAATTTTAAACTTTAAAAACCTACCATTTCTTCTAATTTGAACCTATTCCCAGCTAATAAGTCTTAGAAGTTGACCTTTAAGCAAAATCTAATCATTAGGATTTTACCCAATTTGGAATATAAAGCATTTAATACCATAAGAAATTATTCTATAAATAGATCACTTGTCCCAAACACCCATTTACCCATATCTTTCAAAAAATCTTACTAAGCTTAACCATGACGAAGAAAAACAATGACAAAAAGAATGCCAACACCCTAAAAAGGACCGCCCGAATAAGTGTACGAGCTTGTTGCTTTGTCAACCCATGACCCGCTTTACCACCTTACCAAAACTTGTCTCCATCTACTGATTACCAAACGGCTCCACCATCAAGCCCCATTGTGTCTCCGCTAATCTCTCCCATTAGGTCACTGGGAATCTCGCCGAGTCAACTCTTGATCACTCCTAAATCAACCCCTCCACCATTGACCTCTCCTCCACCGGCACCATCACAACCGTCTAAATAATCCTCTCCATTGGCTATTAACTTGGATCCTGTGGAACTAATCTTCTGTACTCCTCCCAAATCACCTTACCCATTCTTCGATTCACTTGAGGATTTACCACCAAGGACCACCAATCCACCACCTTCACGACCCTCGTTTGATACTATCGAGCATTTGGCTAACCAACCACCACCTCTTCCCGCTATGAAACCACCTCTTCCACCTTTTCCTCCACAACTTCTGCCATTTGGACCCAACAATCCCTTTCCACTTCTCACTCATGAAATGTTTTATGATCATTGTCAACGCACGCAAGTGATTGTCAATTACCTTCGTGAAGAAATAAGGTTCATACATAACCACATTCTCAAGCGCCTCGATGTTCTCTCCTACAAAAATCACCCTTAGATTATCTTAAATTAGGAGAATAATAATTATATCTTTGTATTTAAAGAACTAATCCTTATTCTTAGTTTTTCCCATTTTTTTATTAGACCAAATGTCTCAAAAATGGTCGATAATTTTTATTACAAGGAATAAATGTTATATAAAACGATTGTATTGTGGTTTTCTTTATTTCCTACAAAATACCTTTATTACGATTATACTAACAATTTTTAAAAAGTTAAATCTTGACTTTATGTGCAGGAGCCGGTTCCCCCGAATAAGAAGGACGGTTCCATCCCTCGGATAGAACCGTCCTTATCGGTTCTACAGTAGCAACTTTTTGTTCCTGCTTCTAACTTTTTGTCTTGCAGGTACTCTCAAAGCAAGGGGGAGCTTACACAAAATTTGCTAACATATTTTTTTGTAGCATTACATTTATTTAGATGATTCCCTCTCTTAAAGAGGATGCCTCCATCAAAGGGGCGTATTGCATCTTGATTCTCTCTGGATCAACTCTCATTATTGCATTCAAATTATTTCGTATTAACTCATACTTATATCATTGTATCTCTTATTTAGACCTTTTTGTTTCGACAAAAAGATGGAGAAGGGAAGTAAAAAGTAAAAAGACTTCATTTTAACTTCCAGCTCTTATTTTTACTTCCAAAAATTTTATGTTTTGTCATCAACAAAAAGGGGGAGATTGTTAATACAAATAAACCATAAAAATGTTTATTTCTATCTTACGTTCATCTCGTGTTTTGTCGATAACAATTCATAAAATTGTTACAAGTAAAAATCTAGAACACATATATATTTCATATCTTAGACTCTCAATATTGTACATCGTTGATGACAGAATCATCTTACCATATCTTAGGCAGATCTACCAAGATTATACATGATAAAAGGAACCTGATAGAACCGGGCTACAGAGCAAGCCGGTTCTATTGGCTTATACTGGCCAGTTCCCTCCTGCAGAGGGGACCGGCGAAACCTTGCTACAGTATCATATTATGCCTATAAATACCAAGCTATTTATCATGTTTTACTCACTCATTCTCATTCTTTTCTCTCTTATAAACTGATCATTCTCTCATTTTAAGTTCTAGATAGTTTCTTACATCTTTTGTGGGTAATTCTATTTGTAGAAGAAATTGCCGAAATTGCATACGAGACGATCAAGTTCAAGCAATCTTGTTTCGCATCTCCATCATCTCACCAAGTTTACTTTTCTGTAACTTGTACATCATTTAGTAGTTATAGCATCATTCATCATCCTTGTAAAAAGAAGTGAGATTGCATTGGGTTGATTCTACCTTTGTTAGAATCCGGTATTTAGCTTTGTATCGTTAAAAGGTTGTAAGCGACGTTGTGAAGCTTCTCCGCCGGATAAAGGAGATTGGTGACTAGTGTTTACGAACTCTCGAGTAGGTGACTCGAGGAGTAGAGTAGGGCAAGGAAGGTGTCCTTGTATTATCTTTCTTACTCTTTACTTACTTTACATGCATTTCATACTTACTTCATATATCATACAAACATTAATATTGTCAACTTCACATAAATTCAAATCTAACTTTTGAAAAGCAAATTTAAAACAGTAAAATTACCCCCTTCTAGTTTTCCACAATTGGCATCAAGAGATAGGTTACCAAAGTTTTTGAAATATATTGTATTTTAAATCTTTAAAACGATCATGAATTCAGAAAACTACAAAGAGGGTCAATCTATGCAACGACCACCTCTCTTTGAGGCTAATTACTTTATTTATTGGAAAAACTGTTTTGAAACTTATGTAAAGTCTAAGGACATTGATCTTTGGCATATTATAGTTTATAATAATGATAAACCATCATTAAAAATAAGCATACCGGTAAGGAAGAAGTCATTCCTTATGAAAAATATGAAGAGTCTCATAAGAAAATGATTTCTAAAAATGATGAGGCTAAAATAGTTATATACAATGCTTTACCTAAAAAGGAATATGTAAGAATATTCATGTGTAAAACGGCTAAAGATGTTTGGAACTCTCTTATAATTACCCATCAAGATAACAAACAAGTTAAAGATAATAAGATAGATTTGTTTGTTCAAAAATATGAGGAATTTGTGATTTCTGATGATGAAACTATTGATTGCGCATTTGCTAGATTTAATACCATCATTACATCTTTAAAAGCACTTGATGAATCTTTTTCAAGTCGTAATCATGTTAGGAAATTCTTGAGGGCTCTCCCCACTAAATGGTGTCCGAAGGTGACGGCAATAGAAGAATCCAAGGACTTATTGACACTACCTTTAGACGAGCTTATTGGCAACCTAAAAGTCTATGAGGTAGTGCTTGAGAAGGACTCAGACGCTTCCAATGTCAAAAAGGAAAAGTATAAATCTCTTGCTCTAAAAGAAAGAAAAGTATCAAGTGACGAAGAGGAGTCGTATTCAGGAAGTGATGAAGAATATGCTATGGCTGTAAGAGATTTCAAAAAATTCTTTAGGAGAAGAGGGAAATTCGTTCGTCAACCCCATGACGACAAGAAGAGTTTCCAGAAAGTTAAGGAAGAGAAGAAGGGAAAGGAGGATCAAAGATGCTTCAATTGTGGTGATCCAAATCACTTCATAAGCAATTGTCCCAAGCACTCATTTAATGACCAAACGGCGTTCGTTAGAGGATGTTGGAGTGAAAGTGACAAAGAGGACGAATCCAAGAAGGATGAGATTTGTATCATGGCACTTGACAACAATGAGGTACTCTCCGATACTCCTTACTATAGTAGTTCATCTTTAGATAGTGAATCATTACAAAATGAGTATAACAAGTTATGCAAAATTAGTCTTAGGATAATCAACAAAAACAAACATCTAAAGGCTAAAAATGAGCTATTAAACAATGAGTCTTGTGCTCTTAAGAAAAAGCTAGGTTAACTAGAAAAGAACAAAGAAGCTAGTTTCGAATGTGAAACTTGTGCTGAACTTAGATCTAAAGTAAACTCACTATCTTTAAAACTAACTAGTTTCGAAAGTAGTAGTTACTTATTGCAAGAAATGATTGATAACCAAAGATCACTAAAAGATAAGCATGGGCTTGGATTCACAGAGGGCATAGCTTCTACTAGCAAAAGAAAAACAGAAAAATTAAGTCCTGTAGACGAACAAACGTCTACTGTAGAACTGGCAGTGCCGGTTCCCTCTGCAAGCGAACCAGCCAGTTCAAACGTAGGGAACCGACCCTCTACAGAGGATTCTAAATTTTTGGAGTTTAACATAGTAAAAAGAAACAATTTCGTGCAAATAACAAAAAACCCTTTTTAAATAGTTCTGTAAGGAATGTAAAAACAAACGTCGATCCTAAAACTTGGTCAAGGACTTGGAAAAAGTAAAATCCAAACGCCCCTTAAAACATCCCATAGGAGAACCAACACACTAAATCTGAAAAGCAACTACCACAAAGTTGGTTGGAACTATTCAACACAACAAGGATATCAGTTTCAACCCCCTAACTTTGGTCCATGGGGATCATGTCCTCCATACCCATACATGAACCAACCAAACGGCATGTATAACGCTAACGGACCCATGAGATATTGGGGACCAAATGCTTGAGTTCTTTTTTATTTTAGGTACGCCTTAAAATCAAACTAGAACTGGATGAATAGATCAAAGATAGTGGATGCTCAAGACACATGACGGGCAACAAAAATCTATTTTCAACCTATGAAGCCATCAATAAAGGTAACGTAGTGTTTGGTAGCAACACTAAAAGCAAGATCATCAAAAAAGGTACAATTACTCACAACTCCCTAACTATTCATGATGTTAGCCATGCTGAAAATCTTAGCTTTAACCTAGTTAGCATAGGTCAAATATGCGATAAAAGGTGCAAGGTGCTCTTTAGTGAAACCGGTAGTGAAATACTTAAACACGGCATTACCATAAGAAGAGGGATTAGGAAAACTAGTCTTTATATAATGAAGATGGAAAATTCACCTAAAGATAGTCTTTGCCTAACCTCAATGGATGATACTTCGACCTTATGGAATTGAAAATTGGGTCACGCCAATATGTGACATATTCAATCACTGTCATACAAAGAACTTGTTAGAAACTTACCGAAGCTAAAATTTGAAAATCATTTTTGTGACGCTTGCAATATTGGGAAGTAAGTACACGCAAGCCATAAGGCTAAAAACGTGGTTTCAGCTACAAAATGTTTAGAACATTTACATATGGACTTGTTTGGTCCATCGACCGTCCAAAGTTATGGAGGTAACTTCTACACTTTGGTCATTGTCGATGACTACCCAAGATATACTTGGACAAGATTTTTAAAACATAAAATGAAGCTTTCGACCACTTTTAAATTTTGAGTAAAAAGATTCAAGTACAAAAAAGTTGTCCCATTATTTCAATCCACACGGATCATGGTCAAGAATTTTATAATGAAGTACAAATTGGTGCATTTTGTGATGCTAATGGTATCACTCACAACTTTTCAGCTCCTTGTACTCCATAATCAAATGGGGTAGTTGAACGTAAAAACTGAACTTTTCAAGAAATGAGTAGAACCATGCTTAATGAACAATCAATCCCTCAAAACTTTTGGTGTAATGTCGTCGACACCTCCACCTATATCTTAAATAGGATCTTAATTAGACATTTCCTCGGAAAAACTCCTTACAAGCTTTTCAAAGGTAAAAAGCCCTCTTTAGAATATTTTAAGGTTTTTGGTAGTAAACGTTTCATTCTTAATACTAAGGACTATCTTACCAAATTTGATCCTAAATCTACAAAAGGCGTTTTCCTTGGTTATTCACCTAATAGTAAAGCTTATATAATTCTAAATAAAGAAACCATGAGGATCAAAGAATCTCTAAATGTGAGATTCGAAGAAAGTCCACCTCCAAAGTCATCACCTTTAGTAGATGATGATATAATTGAAACTCAAATCATAGAAAACCAAATAGAAGACATAGAAATCAAGGAAAATGAACCATTAAACAAAGAAATTGTCAACATCAAAGAATCTAAAGGCCATCACATAGACTCTGTCATATGTAAGCTTAACGAAAGAACCTTAAGATCTCAAGTCTAAAATCAAAGTAACTTCTTTTGTTTCATTTCCTCCGCAAAACCCAAAAATGTCAAAGAAGCCATACAAGACGAAAGTTGGACTATGGCTATGCAAGAAAAATTAAACCAATTTAAAACAAACGATGTTTAGAGTCTTGTTCCTCCACCCGATAACCAAACCATAATTGGTACTAAATGGGTATTTAAAAATAAATTAGATGAAAATGGTGTCGTATTGATAACTCCTTAATTATACATATTTTAGGTGGCATTATTTGTATATATTTCATCATTTCTCATGAACTTTTGATACTTATTAGCATAAGATATGTGCAGGTTCACTTGAAGACTATCCGAGCTTAAAATATTTGAATTACAAGTGTTTACACTCATTGGAAGCAAAGTTAGAAGAAAAGAAATAATAAATCCTAAAAATTAAAGAAGTGTGCCATACTTATATGATTGTACGCCGTAATTACCAATGAAATCAATGAAGTCGGTTAATATACAATGTGCGCCGGTTTTTCCACAATGTGCGTCGCACTTTGTATATGCATTAATGAAGATTTAACCGACTTAGGCTGAAGTACGCCGCACATATTATTTTGTGCGTCGCACTTCAGGCGTCGCCCAGCCTATAAATAGAGGAGAAATTCACACACTTCCATGATATCTCTCCTACATACATCACACAAACAAACTCTCTATCAATCTCTGCGTTTTAAGCATAAATTCCGACGAAGACGAAGAAAGTTTATATAGTATTAAAGTATAATTTGGTTTAATAAGATTCGATACTTGTAATCGGGTTTCCTTGTGATCCTTAATCCATCTGAATCTCGTATGTATCTCATTTCCTTATTTCACTATGTTATTATGAACTCTATAGCCATGAGAGGCTAAATATCTCATGACTACTCGGTGATGTTAATATAATAAATAAGCATTTGGTGTTATTACGATCTTGTTAATCTTAAGCTTGTGTTGAAATCCTATTGTATCTTATCTTGTTAACTTTGATTGTATACACATAACGGTATAGGTCAAAAGACCCGTTGTGTGCTATATAGTTTTAAAGATTTGTCTACGGTTATTATTAGGAATACGAAAAAGTCTCGGTCACTTCCAATATATCGTTAAGTAGCTTGTAGTATAATATTTGGAAACTAGCTAAGCTAACCGGGTCAACATAAGAAATCCCTTATGTTGACCGACTCATGTAAGGGTATAAATACCCTCTCCATGCCTTGAAGAGGGTTGTTGGTTCATTTCACAATACAAGTTTCTTTCTCTCACTAAGTGTTTCAACCTCCTCTTTCTCTCTCTAGAATTTTCTTCTCATTTACTCATCTTAGATTGTATGTTTGATACTACAATTGGTATCAGTCACCATGGGGTGATATCGTGAGATTGTGTGCATTTTTATCTTGTTTAGATCGTGTTTTTTTGTCATTTTTGGGTAGTGCGTCTGTGAATCAACCAAGATTTTGTGTTTAAAAACCTTAAAGTTTATGTTTTAAGCAAGATCTAGGCCTAAGATACTTCTTTGTACAAGAAAAATCAATGTAAAACGTCACAAAGGGTATTTTATGTGATTTTTACGTGTTTTTTTCATTTTTTTAAACGTGCGGAATACGTAAGTTTGAAGGGTGCAAAATACGTAAGTGTGCGATTTATGCAGGTTGTGTGATTTATATAAGTGTGCGAAATAGTATAATTGTGCGATTTATTATAGTGTTTGTTTCTTGCGAAATACGTTTCCTTGTTTGTTCTTGCGAACATAACTCTACTCAATTTTCCCCAAAGTTTGTTGCGAAATATGTTGAGAAATATGTATGCGATTTATGTTGTGTAATATGTTCGTGCGGAAATAGGTTGATGTAACAAATACGTGGCGATTTCATCATTGAACAACAAACTATGTCCCAATTTACATAAAATCGTGCGATACATTACATTGACTTAAATTCCTGCGAAAACCCATTATATTGTCTCAACCCGTGCGAAACATTACTTGTCATAAATTCGTGCGACAATATTACAACGTATTACGAATTTCGTTTATTTTTCTACGGTTTGTCTTACTTTGTAAAATCCTGCGAAATAACTTGGTATTTTCTCGGTTTTTAGTTAAGATTTGTAAAATCCTATGGAATAACAATCTTAATCACCTTCAACAACAACTCTTTATCACAATCCTCCTTTATCACTGTTCGATCAAGTTCTTATCTTACTACAATCACTTCAAGATGTTTACCTTAGTTGAATTTATGATTGTTTTCGGTGTTGACAACCGTCCTACTATGCTTGACAAACCAATGTATGAGTCTTGGAAAATTCGTATGGAATTTTACATTCAAGGTAAGGATCATAGACGGATAATACCTAACTCAGTTGAAAATGGTCTTCTTATCTGGCATACGGTTGAACAAGAGAATGGGGAAACTGTTAGACCTAAGGAATTTCATGAAAGTATTATATGACAAAGAAAATAGCTTTCAAGACTGATTGTGATTCTACATGGCTTAGCAACATTGTTCTTCAAGGTCTTCCACCAGATGTCTACGCTCTCGTCAATCATCACAAAATTACTAAAGACATATGGGACAGAGTTAAGCTACTTATGCAAGGCACATCATTGTCAAGGAAAGAATGTGAGTTTTACTGTATGACGAGTTTAATAAGTTCTCTCATGTGAAAGGTGAAACACTGTATCAGTATTACTTGTGGGTTGCTTAACTTATCAATGACATGAACATCATTCAAATGACAATGTAACCTGTTCAAGTGAATACTATGTTTCTGAACAGTCTTCCACCAAAGTGGGGTAAATTTGTGACTGATGTTAAGTTAGCACGAGATTTGCATACGTCGAACTATGATCAACTATATGCTTATCTTGAACAACACGAGGCACATGCTAATGAAGCTGCTTAGCATGAAGATTTCCAGACCCACTTGCCTTAGTAGCCAACTATCATCAACCATTGTCTCACTTCAATAACTATCATTCTCAGTACACCACTCCTTAATATCAACAACAGTTTTCACCTCCTACTCAACATATGTACTCTCCTTCATCACAGTCAAATCCTTAAGGAGCACCTCATCATCCACAACAATACCCAACTACATATCCAACTAATCTTAACCACACTCAACCTTTTGTTTCTCAAAATGCATATCCACCTCTGACAATTCCACAACAACCACAAGCTGTGTTTCCTCAACTAGACTCAGGTCTTGCTATTCTAACATTTCTTCCTGGTAATGACCCAATTGCTTGTATGAACAAAGCAATGGCATTTTTTCAGCTGTGTTTTCACCATGTTATCCCTTAACCAACAATCAACTCAGATCTTCTTCTAATCTAAGGAACCAAGCCATTGTTTAAGATGCTAGAGTCACTGTTCAGCAAGTTCAAGGAAGACATGGTCAGAATGTTGTCGGTTTAGGATAACAAAGGAATGCTTCAGGTTTACGAGGAAATACATCAGATCAAGCAAAGGTTGTTAAAGTGCTATAATTGTCAAGGTGAAGGGCACATGGCTAGACAGTGTACTCAGCCAAAGAGAAGAAGGGATACAACATGGTTTAAGGAGAAAGTATTGCTTGTTTAAGCACGGGCTGAGGGTAAAGAATTAGATGAGGAGCAGTTAGCATTTCTAGCAGATCCTGGAGTTACAGAATGGGTCAGTTGCTTTTAGCAATTACATACAATGTGCTTTCCAGAGGATGATCTAAATGCTTAGGTTCTGACTGTGATGATATCTCTTATGCCAAAGCGGTTCGTATGGCCAATATCTCAAGTTATGAATCAAATGTTCTTTCTGAGGTACCATACTCTAACACTTTTCAAAATGATATGATGAATCAAAGTGTGCAAGAGTTGCAGTATTATGAATAATCACCTATTGTTGATTATCCAGATAATGAGATAACAAGTGATAGTAATATAATTCCTTGCTCTCAATATCTGCAAGAAATGCAACATACGAGTGTTAAAAATACTAATACTTCTGCACAACAAAATTCCATGATAATATCTATGTTTGAACAAATGTCTAATCATGTAATATAACAACCCAAGAATTTTCATCAAATACAAAACCTATTTTTCTATTATCACAATTGTACGGGGAAATTTTTTGCTTTATTACATTAGTTGTATTGTCAATATCTCAGTTTGTCATGTAACTTACATAACTAAAGTATACGAGCTCACGCAACCTATCTATGGCCATCTAGTCTTCATATATGTCAAGCAAATATCATAAAATATCAAGTCAATATCTTAATATGCTTATTACAAAGTACATTATTTCTATAATGTACCATTTGCAACGTTATATCAAAACGGGCTTTAAACCGTTATCGTATACCTCTAAACCCTAATTTCATGAAGGGTTAATATCTAAAGTGAATATACAAGCTACTAAAGCATATGTACAAGTAATATAACATCTCATTTGAAATATAAACTCCCTCTAAGTCAAGTACAAGTCTTATAAAGCACAATGTACAAATCATGAAGCATGAACTCCAAAATAGCCGTTTTACCTCCGTTTTCATTCTAGTTTCTTCATCACCACTTGTGTACAAGCTACTACACTCAATGTACAATGTGTAAACCCTAATTATTCTATTCATAAGCTTTCATACACATTTTTACACTCAAAACCCTAATTCAAAAGTCAGAAACCCTAACCCGAGCAAAATAGTAAATCATGACCCGTTTCTTGGTTTTTATCCATCATAACCCCAAACCAACACTCAAATAAGTTGTAATAACTTAAATTACAACATTAACAATCATATCCTATCATCATTTCATCATTTCAACAACAATATTCAAGAATTAAACCCAGAAAACCCTAATCTAGTTTTAACCCTAAAACCTAAAACTAGGCCCTAGTTCAGAATCGGATCAGTCTATAAAACATAGGATCTGAGAAATATCAATAGGATCTGGATATTAAGTGAAAACACTAGGTTGTAGCCCTATGTCTTGTGATCATTTTGCCGGTGGAATCAACCCGATTCGACGTCGGATGAATTAGTTACAGCCGAAATGGCAAAGGTACGCAGATTCTGCACACCTGTAGTAAATGGCTATTATCTCTAAATTTTTCTATAGTAACCCTCAAATATGTAAAACTAAACGTTGTAGAGGACTCAAATATCTAACAATGCTCGGTGGTTTGAGCTTCAACGGAATTACGGTTTGTAAATGGCAACCATTTTACCGAGACTGATGTTGGCTGTCCAAAAACAGCCATGTATAAATCAAACCAAACACCCCTAAAACGTCTAGAACCACCTCCACCTTGCATTCTAGCCTTCATTACTCATCCCCTAGCCTCTCCACATCACCCCCCATGTGTCCTAACCTGGTTATCAAAGTTTCTTGGCCTCTAAGTGTTGCTAACACTATAAATAGGAGCACATATACTTCATTCTAACTCATCCCCCACTTCTTCTTTCTATAACCCAATTGAGCAAACATTCTCTGCTCCATATGATCCTAGGATCATATAAGAAGATCAAGCAAGCGAAGCTTTGAAGATTTGAAGCCCCGGGAACAAGATACAAGGCGTACGAGTGGAAATACTACCCGAAACGACCCATTTCCACCATTTTTGCTCCTTGAAGCTCAAACCCAGGTTTTGAATGTTCTACTTCTGCTACTACACCCTTATAATGTTCATATGATCCTAAATATACTCTTGTTAAAGTTTCATAACTCAATTCATGCTCATTTTCCATTTTGATCCAAAACCGTACACCCGAAACCCTAATTTTATGTTTTTCTTAAAACTAAATGTTATAATGATTAAATATTGTTATAATCTATCCTAGCATGCTTAACTAATGTTAAAATAACCACTTTATTGATTAATGAAGGAATTTGAACTTAAAACCCGCGCGTTTACGTTTTGAAACCCTAATTTGACCCGTTTTGCTTCCTAGCTGTTCTATTTATGCTCCTACACCCTTATAATGCTTATATGATCCAAATAAACTCTTGTGTAAAGTTACATAACCCAATTCATGCTCCATTTTCATTTTGATCCAAAACGACACCCGAACCCTAATTTCGCTTTTTTATAAAATTAAATGTTATAATGGTTAAATAATTTTATAACCTATACTATTCATACTTAACTAATGTTAAAATTAACCACTTTAATGATATTGAAGAATTAAATCTTAAAACCCACGCGTTTAACGTTTTGAAACCCTAATTTGACACATTTTACTTTGCTAGCCTTAACGAATCGTTTATATTAAACGTGCGTTGCGTTAAATCTTCATATTTTAGTATTATTAAAACTTATAAATGTCTATTGAAATTTTAAAATAAGCTTGCATGGCAATTTGGACATGTTTTGTAATTATAATCCATGCAAGGGGGTAATATCGTACCTTTTCTGAAATTAATAATCAAGAAAGGGCTGATTGTCATTTTATCAAAGTTGTAACTATAAGTCTATTATGTCACTTTCAAAGTGCAATGTTTTTCTTGGTATATCTTTTAAAGTTGAAGGACCAAAGTCATAAAAATGCAAACTCCAAGGACATTCGCAACTTTTCAAACCCCAGGGTCCTAAAATAAACATTTAGAATAGTATAAAATGTAGTTTTAAACCCTTACAAGACATAACTTTTTATTATCGCTTCCGTGCTTAACATTTCCAATATGGAGTAAAACGCTTATAACCGATTATATCATATCACATACTAGGGAGCTTCATATTAAGGATTTCATATTGGTTATTACTTTATTTTACTGAGTTGTTGGGTTTACGATTTTAAAGTGCCCTAGCTCCCTCAAATGTTTACTGAATGAATTCCTAACATATGAGGCCCGAACGTTATACAATTATTCCAAACTCTTCAATCAAACTCATAACTCTTAAACCAAAGTTCTAAAGTACAATCTTCCTAAGACTTGACATATTCTACTCAGGTTGTGTGACGTGGCTATTTACTATCATTTTACTATATCAACATTCCCCGGTTAAGATTGTGATAAGGTCGTCAGCTTTCATTTTGGAATATTTAATACATCTACCTATCAGGTGAGAGTTCATAGCCACGCCTTACTTAATTTACAATTTTATAAACCCG
Source organism: Tanacetum coccineum (assembly GCA_026074375.1). Taxonomy (NCBI): domain Eukaryota; kingdom Viridiplantae; phylum Streptophyta; class Magnoliopsida; order Asterales; family Asteraceae; genus Tanacetum; species Tanacetum coccineum. The sequence continues at coordinate 118,216 of BQNB010001908.1, read as the reverse complement.
CGAGGGGATACATGCTTGATACAAACTCCTTTACAAACTCGTTTTATCTATAAACAATGCGATGATTGCCCTTTCAAAGACTTATACAGCATTAAACCAGAATAACAAGTGTTTTTACAAGTTATATGCTATCCAGATACACTATTACAGCTACTGTCTAAGTTACATTAATGCCAAAAGTCCCTCATTTATCATGGACATAAATCACTTTCAGGTTAACGCGAAAAATGTGGATAGATCATCAGGAATTGACTAATCCCTGTTTTTGTGTTTAGCCGGATAGGTAACCAAACACACTATATTTGAATTTCATAGGTATATGGCAATTACCTACACCGAGGGCCATTAACTCTATATATATATATATATATCACATCATTTTGGGTAAAAATTATAATACTATCAGATTGTTGCATGAGCTTAGACCAAACTATACTATAACAGACAAGACCAAACAGCCAGAACAAGACAATAACTCAGTAATACACTGTTACAAAGATACTTGCAATTCGTGCAATTATTACCAATAACGGGTATATAAAAACGTAACCCAAAACATGACAATAACATTTTCATAATAATTGTGTTTTCTAACAATTATTACGCTAAGACTTGTAATCAAACTGTTTTATCAAACCTATGAATGTTCGACACAACATTGGTTAACTTTTTAAGCATTTTTAACTCAGGTTATTGAGCAATATACGCAACGGAGTGCATGGACGTCGAAGATGCAAACTTGTTATCATTTACATTGTATGTAACTAGATTTTGGGACATGCCTTTGTAAAACTCTGATTTGAAATGAATGATAACATATCTTTTGAATAAACGTCTCTTTTGGGTCGTTTTCTATGATTATGATTGTTGTATCCATGAAGTAATACCCATAATAGCTTTCGCTGCTATATTGTAAAAATAGGGGTGATTACAGATTGGTAACAAGCATGGTTATAGAGAACAAGGTCAAAACCGTAACTATAACCACAATTTCCTTTTTCAGCCATTAAAGTCCCGCCGTGCCACACAATTCAAAACAAGTATGTAAATAGACATATCTATTATACTATTACATAAATAACATATGTTTATTTACAAACTAGGTTTGTTAACGAACGATGTCATGTCTCCCCAACCACCTCTACTACCGATCAAGATGCTTTTTCCTCTATGACTATTCTTAACTATACTTCGCTCATCAGATTAGTTACCAGCTTCATCGGGAAAGCATTTCTTAACTCTCGGAAAACTCCCTAAAGATAAATGATCCCACCATATCTCATCTTTCTACAATAATCCTTGTTTGAAGGACTACAAGCATTTTATGCAAGGAATTACCTATTTCATCACCAATCCTATTTAACTTCACCACTAGTTTATTGACTCCATCTCCGAAATACCACCATCACTAATAATTTGATCCCCGATACTATCTGTTGTTCCTTAAGACAGAACCACCTAAGAAGCAAATCCATTCCCCATCTTCTTCCTCAACTATGTTATCTAATCCATCTCGGAATCAACTCTATGTGGTAACACCATCTTCCAGTAGTTTTATAACCTACCCCACCTCAGATAATTGAGAATAGGAAATGTTCAGGATAAATGTATCGAAACATCATGAGAAACAAGTCAAAGAATATTTGGAGAATTACATTAGATGAACTCTATCTTCACCACATCAAGAAAATGGAGGAAGGACGTATTAATGATAGAATGATTACACGAAGGAATAGTGACGAACTAAAAACCGAACTTAAGAGAATCCGTACTCAGATTATCAAACTTCAAAAGAAGAAATTAGGGCAAAAGGACAAGATTGCCTTTGCTCACTATAGAATTTCCAATCTTGAACAAATCATTAAGAAAATCCAAGCTCTTCACCAAACGGATCAGGAAGATCTTTAGGATGTTATCTACCAGATCAAAATCATCAAGCTATTAGACTAGTTATAACTTTATCTTAGCCACGGGATGTGTGCTATAAATAAAAAATGCTTGTCAAATCTTGACTATATACAGTAAGAAGATAAGTTATTTATAAAGGTCGAATCCCGTTTCGAATCTTATTGTATCCAACTTATCGCTCTTCATCAACCATTTCCACCAATTGCATCATTATCTCCATCTTCATGAATCATACCATACCCCCTAAGGCTTAAAAATCAAAAAGAAGCATTCTCTTTATGCATTTTAAGCATCACATATTCTTTTAGAGTTTACTTCCAAAAACATTTGATGTCATTCTTACTACACGTTATCTTGTGATAGAATCCTCCCAAAAGGACGTCAACATCTGAAACACCGGCCATAACTTTAGCTGCCATCCAACAACTAATTAATGATGGCATTTCCTCAGCTCTAAAAACACAAGTTGCATCAATGGCACAGTACTAGTAAATCCCAATAAGGAAACACGGGCCCCTATTTTAACTCCAGTAGTAAAAACGTGACACAATAAAAGTTTCGTTTGGCTGTCAACCTTTCTACTTCAATGGTACGGAAGGAGCAGTTGGCCTCATTCGCTGGTTTGAGCGGACTGAATCGGTATTTTCTCGTAGCCACTGTGCCAAAGAAAACAAAGTACATATGCTACGTAATTACTGATGATAGCACTTTCCTTGGTGGAATTCATACACTCAACTATTGGAATAGATCAAGCCAATCAATCACTAGACCAAATTGAAAGTAACACTTCACCGATAAGTATTGCCCTCGAACTGAAGTCAAGAAAATGGAAGACGAATTTTACAACTTGGTTGTGAAAGGAAATGATCTTAAGACTTACATTAGAAGATTTCAAGAATTAGCCGTCTTATGCCCAAACATGGTACCAAACGCCGAGAAACTTATGGAAGTCTTCATCAATGGATTACCTAGGATGCTAAATGGGTCAAATAAAAGAAGCAAGATTCTGTGCAAGAAACTAATGACCGGAACGAAAGCTTGAGGATAAGGGAAACATCATCAACAACAACTAAACCGAAATAACTATAACAATAACACGTAACAATGATCACCACCAACAGCAGAATAGGAAGCAAGAAACCTTCAGGACTTATACTGCCACCAATGGGTATACTGGAAATCGTCCTTTGTGTGAAAGATGCACCCTACATCACATAGGTCCTTGTACTGTCAAGTGTCGGACTTGCAACAAGATAGGACATCTGAACCAAGAACTAGAACAAAAGATCAACCACTAGAACTAATCTACAAACGGTATCCGTAACTTGTAATGCCTGTGGAAAGAAAAGGATATTAATGTGAATCGGCGCTCAAAAGCAAACAACAGGGCCACGGGAAAACAAACTTAACGGGATGAGTCCTAATTTTTATTGCACTTTAGGATATCTAACCCAAAAACAACTCTCAGGATATTCAACTCTCATCAGAATCTTCTTCAATCGAAAAACCCCAATCACAATCACGTCGCCTATTACTTTATCCTACTACAAAATAAGTATCATAAGTATCAAACTCTTTAGAGTTTCAATATGTAAAGATATTCCATGATAAATAAAGTTATGATTCCGTACCATCTTGTTATCTGATGATAACAAAACTCGACATTATTTGTCAATTCCATCGAATTCCTATTATGTTCAAACACTAAATACTCACCTCATACCTTCGCACAAAAATAAGATCATCCTCGATTAAATAGACGTCAGACAATCCAAACACTCAATAAAGATCTAACAATTCATGATCATAGATCAATTACTACACATTACCATATCGTGTTATATGCTTAGGTAAGACGATTTATATCATTTATTTGAAAGAATTAGGGTTACTTCTTCATTTGAATAAGACATTAATGAATCTCTGAAACATGAATTATAAAATCTCAGTACAAGGAGTTGAACGCTTTCTTTTTTGTAGTGACAACTTATAAATAAATAGGCGTTAAGTAAATAACATACACACAAACAAGTTTCTTCAATCCGTTTGTACAAACAATACCTTAATCATTATCATTATTACCTTCATTACCTTCATCATTTGTTCGATTTCAAAATAATGTATCCCACGTGATAAAACTCTCTTACAAATTCATAAACTTTCCTGACATTACTCCATTTCCATGATCTCCGTATTCTAAAAATTCTCTGTTATATTCTGCAACGTAATAACAAGAAAACACACAAGAATCTATACAATGTCAAATGATTTCAATACCACTAGGTATGAAAATTTTGACAAAGACTTTAGATAGCCTTCTTCATTGATTTAACTTTTTAAAGGTTAATGAATAACGATTCTTTACGATTAAGAGTGGCGCAACAGAAGCATGGTAGGCCCATAACCCACAGGTTTTGTAAATCAAAGTATTTCATCACCCATATTCTATCAGGATCTGGAGAAATTCTATTGGCTGTCATCACAAGGTGTGATCTTGGAAATAGTAACTAGGTGAAAGGAGAGTAAGTAAATTATGGTGGCACCAACATAATTATAAATGCATCACACACGTGAACTTGTGACCTTGATTAACCTAAATTCATACCCAGTACCTATCTCTAAACAAAAACCACAATAACTTTCAATTAAATCTCGGAACGAGAAATTTCTGTAAGGGTAGACTATAACAACCCAAGAATTTTCATCAAATGCAAAACCTATTTTACTATTATCACAATTGTACGGGGAAATTTTTCGCTTTATTACATTACTTATATATCTCAGTATGTCATAACTAAAGTAGACGAGCTCAACGCAGACACAAACAATGACAATCCTGTCATCATATATGTCCAAGCAAACAACATACATGTCAATCAATATCATAATATCCTTATTACAAAAGTACATTGATTCCTATATTGTACCATTTTCCCAACGTTATATCTAAACAGCCTTTAACCGTTATCGTATACCCTAACCCTACTTTCCATGAAGGATTAATATCTAAAGTGAATATACAAGCTACTAAAGCATATGTACAAGTAATATAACATTTCATTTTAAATATAAACTCCCTCTAAGTCAAGTACAAGTCTTATAAAGCACAATGTACAAAATCATGAAGCATAAACTCCAAAATAGCCATTTTACCTCCATTTTCATTCCAATTTCTTCACCACCACTTATGTACAAGCTACTACACTCAAAATACAATGTTTAAACCCTAATTATTCTATCCAAAGCTTGAGGACCATATTTACACTCAAACCCTAATCAAAGTCGAAACCCTAACCGAGCAAAAAACTAAAACCATGACCCGTTTCTTGGTTTTTATCCATTATAAACCTAAACCAATACCAAATAAGTTGTAATAACTTAATTTACAACATTATCAATCATGTTCAATCATCATTCCATCATTATTTCATCATATACTTCAATTATAACAAAAACGAATCCAAGAAAACCCTTAATTGTGCACTAATGTACTTAGACCCGTTTACTCCTTTTCTAAACCATTTTAATCCGAACAATCAACCAAGAGCCTTGTAAAACTCATGATATGAGTTTACAAATCATTATTTATCATTATCTTAGCAATGTGCAAGAAAATCAATCTAAGAAAACACCCTAATGAATCTAATTAAACCTAATCAACACACGACTTATTTCATTCAAATTCAACCCTTTTTTAACTTAGAACCAACGATCAAACCTCATTAATAATCCTTTATATAAGCCCTATGATCAGTATTTTATCATTCCCAATCAACAATATTCGAAATATAAACCAAGAAAGCCTAAAGAAAACCCTAAACTAGCCCTCTGTGTACCTGCGACCTTATTTACTCATTATACCCGTATAACCCAAACCACTTGCTAACTTTTGTTAATACTTCTTATTACAAACCTTGGGAACATGTTTTAACCATTACTTGATCAATACACTCGAATTATAAGCCAAAAACTTGAATTCGAACCCTTATACACCAAAACAGACCCGCGACTGATTTCTTGCATATTGACCCATTTTAAAGGATTCCTTTGCAAAATAACTTACCCACATGCATCCTAAGTTGCTTACTCAGCTGCTACAACAAATATCTCCATTCCTTAGCTCTTAAACAAAGCACATGACCCTCCTTTTTATCCATTTTAGCCGTGGCAAGCATAGGAGGTGTCCACCTCCATAATCTACAATCCTAGCTCATACAACTCACACCATAGCTCCCACACATCACCTACTAGACCCTCCACACGTCCATGAACAGATCCTAAGTGTTCCTTAACTCCTTTGCCTTCAAACTACTATAAATAGGACCTTAGATAGCTCATTCTAACTTGCACCACACCTCCTCCTCTATAACCCTTATAGGCAGCAATCCTTTGCTCCCTTATGATCCTAGGATCATTAAAGAAGTCTAAGAAGCGAAGCCCTGAAGAATTGAAGCCCCGGGAACAAGATACAAGGCGTACGAGTGGAAATACTACCCGAAACGACCCATTTCCACCATTTTTGATCATTGAAGCTCAAACCCAGGTTCTATCAACTTCATACCTGCTACTACACCCTTATAATGTTCATATGATCCTAAATATACTCTTGTTAAAGTTTCATAACTCAATTCATGCTCATTTTCCATTTTGATCCAAAACCGTACACCCAAAACCCTAATTTTATGTTTTTCTTAAAACTAAATGTTATAATGATTAAATATTGTTATAATCTATCCTATCATGCTTAACTAATGTTAAAATAACCACTTTATTGATTAATGAAGGAATTTGAACTTAAAACCCGCGCGTTTACGTTTTGAAACCCTAATTTGACCCGTTTGGCTTCCTAGCCTAACGAATCGTTATTTTAAACTTGCGTTACGTTAAAACTTCATATTTTAGTTTATTATAACTTATAAATGTCTATTGAAATGTTAAAATAAGCTTGCATGGCAATTTGGACATGTTTTGTAATTATAATCCATGCAAGGGGTATATATCGTAACTTTCTGAAACTTATAACTAAAGGGGCTGAATATGTCATTTTATCAAAGTTATAACTATAGGGGTCTATTATGTCACTTTTCAAAGTCCAAGGTTTACTTGGCATATCTTTCAAAGTTGAGGGACCAAAGTCGTAAAAGTGCAAACTCCAAGGACTATTTTGCAACTTTTCAAACCCTAGGGTCTAAAATGTAACATTTTGAAAAAGTATAAAATCATGTTTAAAACCTTACAAGACATAACTTTAATTAACGCTTCTCGTGCTTAACATTTCCAGATATTGATTAAAACGCTTAAAACCGATTATATCATATCACAATACTAGGGAGCTTCATATTAAGGAGTTTCATCTTGGTATTACGTTCTGACTGAGTTGTTGGGTTTACGATTTAAAGTGCCCTAGCTCCTCAAACGTTTACTGAATGACTTCTGAATTATGATGGCCCGAACGGTGATACAATAATTCCAAACTCTTCAATCAAACTCATAACTCTTAAAACTAAAGTTCTAGAGTACAATCTTCCTAAGACTCAACATATTTACTCAGGTTGCGTGACGTGGCTGTTTACTATCATTTTACATTTCAGAATATTTATTACATCAATTTATCAGTAGTTCATAGCCGCAGCTTTTTCAATATTTGAATGTTTTATAAACCCGCGAGGGGGATACATGCTTGTTACAAACTCTTTTACATACTCGTTTATCTTATAACAATGTGATTACTTTTCAAAGGCTTAATGAATTCATAACCCCATATTTCAATCTTTTGAATACTTTATAAACCTATGATACCTGATATAAACCATGAATGCAAGTGTTTTCTAAATGTATGCTATCCAGATATATTATTGCCTAAGTAGCTTCCAGTGCCATTATTTACATATCATGAATCATTAATTACTTGCATTGCGAGTGAACGCGAATATTGGTGAATAATTCTAGGTGCGACGGATCCGTTTAGTATACCCATGCTTAGGGTAGCCAACGCACTATAATTGTCCTAATAGGTAACCCTGCAAATTAACCTTTTTCCATGGGGACATCTTCCCTAACCATATCACTAGGTGATTTCCTGTTAATGTATTTGAGGTCATGAGCTTAGATGCCAATAAATAATGTTCCCATATTATTGTCCCTGCAATACCAATAATTTCCACTATCTGTTTATCAAACCTATGAATTTCACTTAACCTTTGTGTTGACTTTTTAGCATGTTTATCTTAGGTTATTGAGGAATATACGGCACGGAGTGGCATAGACTCGAAGATGGTTAAAACTTGTTATCATTCACATTGTATGTAACTAGGTTTTGGGACATGTCTTTGTAAAACTCTGATTTGAAATGAATGATAACGTATCTTTTAAACAAACGTCTCTTTTGAGTTGTTTTCTATGATTATGATTGTTGTTTCCATGAAGTAATACCCCAGATTAGCTTCCGCTGCTATTTTGTAAAAATGGGGGTGTTACAGATTGGTATAAGAGCAATGGTTATAGAGAACAAGGTCAAAACCTTAACTATAACCACATTTCTTTTTCAGCCATCAAAGTCTTCCGTGTCACTACAATCCGGATCAGTATATAAAGATACATAATTATTATACTATATTATATCATAAATAACTTATGTTATTTACAACTAGGTTGTTAACAGAACGATGTCTTCTCCCAACCACTCTACTTCCGATATTGAGGATGCTTTTTCCTCTATGAATATTCTTAACTATACTTCGGTCTCATCGGATTATTTCTCAGCTTCAGCGGGAAGCAGTTCTTTTAACTCTTCGGAAAACCCTAAAGATAATATGATCCCACCAGTATTCTCATCTTTCTACAATAATCCGTATTTGAAGGACGTACAAGCATTTTATGCTAAAGAATTACCTATTCCATCACCAGATCCTATTACTCCACCAGCTATTTTGACTCCATCTCCGGTATTACCACCATCATTACTATTTGGTCCTCGATATTTCTTTGTTCCTGAAGAACTATTACCACCTAAGAAACGAATCTGTTCCCCATCTTCTTCCTCAACTACGTTATCTAATCCATCTCGGAATCAAACCCGTAATTTGGTATCACCATCTTCCTCAGTTTATACTCCTACCGCACCTCAGATATTAGAAATAGGAAAAAGTTCACCTCCCATCTTCATGCTATCTCTAATAGTTGTAATCTCAAGAATTCTTTCTTCCTGAGGAATTATTGCCACTTAAGAAACGAGGTTGTGATAGATCATCCTCCTCTACTTCTGCCCTACCTCAAGCATTTAAGATAGGAGAAAGCTCTCGTAAGACAAGTCTGGAACGTCACGAGGAGAAAATTAAGGAAATTTTGAATCATCTAGATGAACTTTCTTTTGACCGCATTGAACACTTAGAAGACAAAATAGAAGGTCTTAGAAAAGGTCAGGTAATCATACAACAAGATTTTGACAATCTGGAAGCTGAACACCGAGATTCTCATACTCAAATTGCTAAACTTCAAAGAAAGAAAATGGGAAATAACAACAAGATTGCTCTGGCTTCCTTCAGGATTGATAATTTAGAACAAATCATTGAAGATATCCAGGTTCGTCACCAAGCAGATAAGGAAAGTCATCTGAATGCAATCTATGAACACAAGAACAGCCAGGAAGGACCATCGGACTACTAGATTAAACACTAGTTATAGTTTTTGTTAGAACCTATCTACGGGATGTGTGGTATAAATAACAACACTAAGAGGATACTAAAAGAATTTAAAGCTACAAGAAAAAAGGATGCGGCTTGTCAAATTTTGACTATGTACAGTACAAAGGCAAGTTGTTCATGATATAATACAATGGTGATCCCGTTTTATATTCATCATGTGTCCTATATTACATCTCCGTCTTCATCATTATGAATCTTACCATGACCACTAGAAAATAAACTAATAAGTTAGATGCTTGTTAGAATTCATATCAAATAAGTATCTATGATATCACTATTGTGACAATGTTTATTTTTGAACCTTAAGCATTTTAAGGAAAGAATTATGATATCATTCTTATTACGTGTTGTCTTATTTTAATAGAATGCCTCCCAAAAGGACCTCAACATCTGAAGCATTAGCCATGACTCAGGCTGCCATCAAGAAACTAGTTGCTGATAGTGTTTTCGCAGCTCTGGAAGCACAAGCTGCAACAATGGCAAATGCCGACAATACCAATAGGAACATCGGAGAAAGAGAAGCTCTTGTAGCAAAAAATGACGACAAGAATTCATGAGATGCCAACCTATCAACTTTAAAGGTACGAAAGGCGTTGTTGGTCTTATCCGCTGGTTTGAGCGAACTGAATCAGTATTTTCCCGTAGTAACTATACCGAAGACTGCAAGGTGAAGTTTGCTACTGGTACTTTAACTAAAGAAGCTCCATCCTGGTGGAATTATTTTGGCCAACCTATTAGGATAGATGAAGCTTACAAGATTATCTGGGTTGAATTCAAGAAGCTTTTGATAAAGAAGTACTGTCCGCGAACTGAGGTCCAGAAGATGGAAGGCGAATTTTACCATCTGACTGTGAAGGGGAATGATCTCAAGGCATATGTGAGAAGATTCCAGGAATTGGCAACCTTATGTCCCACTATGGTGCCAGATTCTAAGAAAATGATGGAAGTTTTCATCGAGGGATTGCCTCGAAGTATTGAAGGGAATGTTCCTACCTCTAAACCTCAAACTCTAGAGGAATCCATTAACATAGCCCAAAGGCTAATGTATCAGGTAACAAATCACACTCCGGTGCAAGTATCAAGTGATCACAAACGAATGTTTGACGACAAAAGAACTTTCAACAACAACAACTATCGTAACACTAACACCAACAACCGCTACAATAATCACCAACCACAACAGAACAGAAGACAGGAAACCTTCAGGTCTTATGCTATCACTCTAACTGAAAACAATGGGTATACTGGAAACCGTCCCTTGTGTAAGAAATGCACTATGCATCGCATAGGACCTTGCATTGTCAAATGTAATACTTGCAACAAGGTGGGCCATCTGACCAAGAACTGCAGAAACAAAGGGCTAGCCACTAGAAGTAATCTGCTACCAGTGATAGTTACTTGTCATGCTTGTGGAGAGAAAGGGCATGATGCAAATCAGTGCCGAAAGACCACCAACAACCAATGCCCACAAGAGGAGCTTACATCCTTAGGATATGAATGCTTCCCCAAGAACCCAAACAATCACGGGTATGTTTCCTTCTAAACCAAACATCTAGCTAGAGTATTAATTGATTCTGGAGCCGATAAAAGCTTCTTATCTATATCTCTTGCCTCCATGCTAAATATTCCACCCATTACAATAGATACCTTTTACAATATCGAAATGGCTGACGGAAACCTAGTAAGCACAAACACCATTATCCAGGGTTGCACTCTGACCTTGTTAAACCAAACTTTCGAAATTGATCTTATACTGATCAAACTCGGTAGTTTTGACGTCGTTATTGGTATGGATTGGTTATCCAAGTATCATGCTAGAATTATTTGTGACAAGAAAGTCGTCCACATCCTAATCAATGGTGAAACTTAGATCATCCGAGGTGACCAAAGTAAAACCTGACTAAGTCTCATATCCTGTATAAAAACCGAAAGGTATATCCTGAGGTTGTCAAGTTTTCATAATCCAAGTAATAGAAAACAAGTCAGACTAGAAAAGACTAGAAGATATCCCAGTAGTCAGAAAATTCCCAGAAGTTTTTCCTGAAGATCTACCTAGCCTTCCTCCCGTTTGCCAAGTAGAATTCCAAATCGATCTAATTCTAGGAACAGCACCTGTAGCCTAAGCACCCTATAGATTAGCTCCTTCAGAAATGCAGGAACTATCTGATCAACTTCAAGAATTATCAGATCAAGGTTTTATCCGACTAAGTACTTCGACTTAGGGAGCTCTCGTCTTATTTGTTAAAAAGAAAGACGGGTCTTTCAGAATGTGTATCGATTACCAGGAGTTGAATAAACTTACCGTAAAGAATCATTACCCATTACCCAAGATTGATGACTTATTTGACCAACTTCAAGGTTTGAGTGTCTACTCGAAGATTGACTTAAGATCAGGCTATCATCAACTGAGAGTCAAGGATGAAGATATTCCCAAGACTGCTTTCAGAACAAGATACGAACATTATGAATTTCAAGTAATGCCATTTGGTTTAACTAACACACCTGCTGTATTCATGGATCTCATGAACCGTGTGTGTAAACCATACTTGGACAAATTCGTAATAGTGTTCATCGATGATATTCTCATCTACTCTCGTAACAAAGAAGAGCACGCAAATCATCTGAGAATAATCTTAGAATTACTCAAGAAAGAGAAGTTGTATGCCAAATTCTCCAAGTGTGATTTCTGGATTCGTATCATGCAATTTCTTAGACACTTAATTGATAGTCAAGGACTTCATGTTGACCCCGCCAAGATTGAAGCAGTTAAGAATTGGACATCTCCTACTACACCCACAGAAATACGTCAATTCTTAGGACTTGCCGGTTATTATCGGAGATTTATCAAAGATTTCTCGAAGATTGCAAAGTCTTTGACTGAATTAACCCAGAAAAACAAGAAGTATATCTGGGGCGAAGACCAAGAGTCGGCTTTTCAACTACTTAAATAGAAGCTATGTGAAGCTCCAATCTTAGCATTACCAGAAGTAAATGAAAATTTTGTTATTTACTGTGATGCATCCCATCAAGGTCTGGGAGCGGTGTTAATGCAAAGAGAGAAGGTTATTGCATATGCATCCTGACAACTTAAGCCTAATGAAGAAAACTATACCACTCATGATCTCGAATTAGGAGCAGTAGTGTTCACTCTTAAAATTTAGAGACACTGTTTGTATGGCACCAAATGTACCGTGTTCACTGATCATAAAAGTCTTTAGCATATCCTTGATCTGAAAGAGTTGAACATGAGACAACGCCGTTGGCTAGAATTGCTTGCAGATTACGATTATGAAATTCGTTACCATCCTGGAAAGGAAAATGTCGTAGCAGATGCCTTAAGCCGGAAGGAACGAATCAAACCACTCCGAGTTAGATCATTAGTTATGACCATTCATCCAAAATTACCATCACAAATTCTTAAAGTTCAAACTGAAGCACTCAAAGAAGAAAACATCAAAGCTGAGAACTTATAAGGAATGTACAAAGCATTTGAAATACATCCCGATGGAACTCGTTGTATTAAAAACCGAAGCTGGTTACCACTTTTTGGTAATCTGAGAGACTTAATCATGCATGAGTCCCATAAATCAAAGTATTCCATTCACCCAGGTTCTGACAAGAAGTATTAGGATCTAAAGAAACTCTATTGGTGGCCTAACATAAAGGCAATCATCGCTGAATATGTTGGCAAATGTTTGACATGTTTTAGAGTTAAGGCAGAATGTCAGAAGCCATCCGGCTTACTGGTACAACCAGAGATTCCTATGTGGAAGTAGGAGAGAATAACAATGGATTTCATCACAAAACTACCCAAAACATCAAACGGACATGACACAATCTGGGTCATTGTCGATCGCCTTACCAAATCCGCACATTTCATCCCTACCCGAGAGACAGATAGTATGGAAACCCTTACAAGATTGTACATAAAGGAAATAGTCTCCCGGCATGGAGTGCCAATATCTATCATCTCGGATCGTGACAGTTTGGCAGAGCACGTGAGAGTTGTATTCAATCTTTACTTTGACTTTAATCTTCAGTCTGCGCGCCGAGAATTTGTACTTGTCTCTTGATCATTTACTGATAGAACTCTCTAGATGAGGATGATCCTCCGCTAGTGAGCTATTTAAAAACCCAATACCGAAAAATTAAATATTTCTCGTACTAATTAACCACCTTAGGGACAGGATATCATACTAGGAAACACAACACCAATTCAAATTTTACTTTCTAATAGTAAAAGCACATGCCTTAAATCATCTATCGTAATGTCACTTCATGTCCTCCTAGGGAGGAGGAGAGCACCTTTACACCACTTGTACTCATACCACCTCTTAGACATGGTTTTGCTAGTGGGTTTGAGTAATACTTCTAGTATAAAAGGGTGTACCATGCAAGACTTAACACACTTTCCATTTGCAAGTAAACAAAGCAGTTTTCTCTCTTGTTTTCTAGCATAACCCCACGGCTCCAAAACATTTTCTAGGGTTTTCATAGTCTTGATTTTTCAAAGATTACAAGTATACAAGGGTCATTAGTAGTAATATCTAAGGTGTAGCAAGGTGATTTAGAAGCTTGGGTATTGATTTAGCAAGGGTTTAATTCAAAGAAGAAGTTAGGGTTTTCAAGATATAACTAGGGTTTCTTGATAAGTATTTAGGGTTAAATACTTGGGTTTGATTTGTGAATCATCTTCATCCATTCTCACAAGGTCTAATGTGTTCATCATCCTCATTCACTCTCTTAAGGTCTACATAAATCCTAATATCTTTAAATTATTCATTTTCATATTTTATATACGTTATGTTGTTAATCACCACATAGGGTTTATTTTATGAGTTTATAAAATATAATGAGCATGATCTTGGATTCGAATTTATATATTTATATGATGAAATAATGTTTAAAATGCAAGAACATATATTATACAAGTGTGGATTAGTTTATAAAGTCACTTGATAAATTAATTGTTAAAGATTTAATTATAAAGTTTGTACACAAATAATTAAGAGGACTTATACAAATTTAATCAAGTAATAATTTATAAAACTAGTTTAGAAACTATACGTATACATACGGAATGTTTTAATTATTCTGTTAAGATTCGAATTTTTATAAAATATAAATCCTAATGATTTAAATAGTACATGTTATGAGGATTCCAAGCATATAAGGAACTCAAAAAACGAAGCTATAACGAAGAAGTTATGATATTTACAAATTACAATAATTAAATATATAAAAGTGTTTTTATAAAAGTAGTTTTATAAAAACTGGTACTGTTTCAGATCTGATAAAAATATATAAATGTTTTATAATGATGGATTATTTCATGAGGATTCTGTGCATATAAAGAACTCTAAAAACGGAATTATAACGAAGGAGATACGATTTTCGTAAGATTAAAAGTTATAAAAATAATTTTATAAACTGTTTTGAATTGACTGTTTCGACACAAATTTTTATAAAATATGTGAGTAATTTATTTGAATAGTTTATCTCGTCACGATTTCATACATATAAAGAACACTCAAAACGGGCTTAAAATGAGTAAGTTATGAGTTTTTAAAGATTTCGGATAAATAGAAATTACAAAAACTAATTAATTTTTATAAACAAGTTTTTACATTTTTATAAAACTACGGTAAAGCGGTTAACATTTTAAAATATGATTTACGAGTGTTTTCGAGTCCGTTTGGACTACAAAACCTTAAGAAATATTGTAGTATCATTTATATAATATTTATATACGTTTTTAACTTTATAAATATTATTTTAGAAAACAATTAAACTATTTATATAATATCATTATATAATCAATAAAAATATTAAATCATGTATTATCAACAAATATTCAATTGTTGGACAAAGATAACATTTTATTTTACAAATACAAATACATAGACATTTATTTAACGAGTACAATTTAAATATTGTTTTGACTTTTTACATTAAACAAAAACTATTAGGTGGTGGTGTAACCCTATAACTTGTGATGTTGTATATATATTAAATACATTATACTCATACGGCCTATAATTAATTAGGTTGCATTCGGATTTCGCGAGACATTTCACTTACTTGATTTATATATCAATTCATTCACTTGAGGTGAGTTCATAGCCCCATTTTATACGATTCCAATGATTTACAACTCACGGGGTGAGAAACATGCATTGTTTTATATTTGGACGCAAGTACACTTTAAACGAATTACGAGTTTGCCTAAGTAGCTATAACCCATTATGCACATGAATCATGAACTGTTAATTACTGGTAGTAAGCGCGAATATTATGAATAGATCTATTTGGGATTGACATCCCCGTTTGGGTGAGTAGCGCTCACTAGTTTCTGCGGTACCGAAACGACAAACGTATACCATGTCGGACTTTGGATGTTGCGGGTTGAACATCTACACGGGCACATTATTGGCATTAATTTGCACACATACATGTTGTAGCTTCAGTGTCATGAGCTTAGCGCATGCGTAATTACATTTTGAGATATTATATGTGTTACATGTCTTACACTTTGAAATCTTGTGGTCCTACTTTATACATTACTTAAACTTGTGAATTCATCAACATTATGTTGACGTTTTAAAGCATGTTTTTCTCAGGTCAATAAGGTACAAGAAATAGGGATACATTGGTGGTCATCATTTTGGAGTCACATTACTATAGAGATTTGTGTGCATTATATTTTGGGAATATCTGTTATGTTTTAAAATCTTTACATTTTCAAGGATGAACAAATTAAGCTTTGGGCTTTTGTAACAAACAACTTTATTAATCCAATGTATCATTTTCAAACGACTCATATAGAGGCCGTTCTCTCATCTTGTGCTATTGATCTATGTTGTAACACTCCCAGTCCCTTAAATCTTACGTATCACGTTTACTAGGAAGCTACATGTGAGAGTTTTTAATTTGGGTATACGATTTGATGAGTTTGTGATTTTACATTTAAAGTGTCATGGCTCCTCAAACTGATTACTATATGACCTCTGAATTATGATGACCCGAACAGTGATACAATATTTCTATAAATTAATAAATCAAAGTTAAACTTTATAAAGTTTTAAAACATAAACCATCACTCTAAGGCTTGACATATTACCTCAGGTTGCGTGACAAAGCCATTACTTTCACTTGATATACTTTTGCCATCAATCATATTTCCCCTGTTAAGGTGAGTTCATAGCCTCGCATTTTAAATCTTCTAATGTTTTCATAAATCCGCGAGGGGGATACGTGGCAATAAACCAAAATAGCGAGTATTTTTCCAACTGTATGCTAACCTATATATTATAGCCTAAGTTCTTACTTTTGCCATAAGACCCCCACTATCCATGATCGTTAATTACTTTTCAAGTAATCCCCGAATGTGGTGAACTAGAACTATTTGGGACAGAGCTTCCCCGTGGATACCTATACTTTCTGGTAACCAAACGCACTTCATTTGAAACACTATGCGGGTGTTTGCCAAAGGCACCTGTTGGGGCAATTTATTGTGTTTATTGATTATCTCAAGGTCTCGGTGCATGAAGTTTATATTTTATCATCATCAAAAAGGGGGAGATTGTTAATACAAATAATGTCTAAAAACGTTATTTATATTTTTTGACCTCTCAACGTTTTGATAATAACAAAATGTAAAAACGTTTACAATAAAAATAAACGTTTACAAATTATTAAATGTAAAATTCCATTTCTAAGATTAGTGATCACTTAAGGTATGGACAAACAAAATAATTAAGCATGATTAGTGATCAAGAAAATATTTTTCTTTTAATCCTCACTTTTAATTCTACAAAAGTATTTTCTCAAAAATACATTTACAATATATTTTCTAATTAAAAGAAAAGCTTTATTAAAAACTTAAAATTTGAAATTCAAATCCCCTCCCCCCTCCAAAATGGAAGGTTCCATAACAGATACAACCTTCACTACAAAAAGACAAAAAAGGGAGCGAAGTCTAGTGGCGGCCCCCTTATAGGCCTGGCGGCCCCCTTATATATAAGGGACCGCCGGGACCGCCACCAGATGGCCGTTGGGATTCCCTGCCTATAAATACTGCTCCATTCCCAGCATAAAAACATTCCTCTTTGCACGAAATTTTCCAGTCTTTTCTTTCTCTCTCTAAACCTTCTTTCTCTTACTAAAACTCTTGATCACTAACATACTTAGATCTTGTTTCAAGTGATCTAATCTCTTCTTCTCATCTCTTCCCTCTCATTCAAGTGCAAGAGAAGAACACTCGTATTCGTCAAGAAACGAAGTGTTAATTAGTGATATATCCTCTTTTCTTCTAAGTACCAAACCTCTATTGTATTTATCTTGTGTATTTGTGTGATTCGGATATTGTGTAGAACCGATAGTGTAGATCTTGTGAGTGTGTATATCTTGTGAAGTGGTAGATTGGTTCTAGCTAAGATTAGGACTCGACATTTAGCTTAGTGTCGGAAAATAACGTAAGCGACGTGTAAACGGTTTTCTCTGCCTAAAGGGTGCTTGTTGACATAGTGAAATCTCGAGTCAGAGACTCGGAGAGTAGAGTAGGGCGAAGAGGTGCTTCGTAGCCGAACCAGTATAAAATCTCGGTGTCTTGGTTTGGTTGTTTCTTTCCTTATCTCTTTACATTATTATTGTTGTTATTTAGTTTTCGTTTAGATAGTTATTACTTGTTCATATTGTGATTTGATTGAACATATAACTCGGATCTATACATTTTTGAAAGTAAACTTTTAAACCGTAAAACAAACATGTAAACTATTCAACCCCCTTCTAGTTTCCACAAATCATTGATGGGCAAAAAATGCCCCTTAACTTTAAGATAAGTGCCCAAAATGCCCACGTATTACAATGTGGGCAAAATTTGCCACCTCTAGTTGTCATGGTCTCATTATTATCCAAACATTTCATATATTAAGAGCATGTAGAATGAACCACCTTTTCTAAATATTTTCATTATTTTATAAAGTCTTTGGAAGACTTTTATGCATTGCATACATGAGCTTTTTCAAAAAAAAATTACAAAGACTTTTATTTCTTTAAAATTCTTGGAAGCTTTGCAGTTTCAATTAATGTATACAGTGAACACCTTTTATACTTTTATTATTAAAAGCTATTGTTAAAAGCTTTTACCACTAGAGTAATATGTATTTGCAACAACTTTTTACACCTATCAATTAATTGTATTAAATGCATAAAGTCAAAAAAGACTTGATATATTACTCATGCTCTAACATTTACTGTTCACCAAAAAGTAAACATTCTGAAAAAAATGATAAAAATGGTCCTTGAAGTTTGATGTTTGGCAAAAATGGTCCTGGTGTTGTATTTGTGTTGCAAAGACAGTCCCAGGAAAATTGCAAAAAAAGGTTCTTGAAAAATAGTACATATGGTTCATGCGGTTTAATTTATGGCATATTTGTCATGTGTTTATTTATTTTGAGAAAAAAGTCCTTGAATAATTGCAAAAAAAGTCACCGACGTTAACAAGCGATCACGAAAACAGTATATATGTTAAATCTAGGGGCTTGTACGTAACAAATAATTACACAGACGTCCCTCCGCCCATGAAACATTATAAAAAGTATATTTCCAGTTACTTACAATTATGTTAAAAGTTTCCTAATTAACCTTCGTTGGCCATTTTCTCACACACTCTAAACAAAAAACCTTGCTAAAAAGCGTTTATTTGGCCAGAATAATATCACCAGAAAAATAGGAGAAAATGGAGAGGTTTTTGTTATTGGGTGAAATGAAAAGTTAAATTGTAACTTCTCATCACTCAACCGCTACTTAGAGCATCAGGTATCATAACTTGGCAACACCAAGTTTTTGCTGCCATGTCAACGCCACATCAGCATAACACCAACACCAACACCACTCTCCTAATCATAACACCAAATAACACCACTCACCTCTTTATTTTCATAAAACCCCCTAAACAATTATTTCATTCTTTTAACAAACTAACCATTTCATTTATAAAATTCAAATACACATTACAATACTAAAAAAAAACACACATTAAAAAAAATACCGAAATTAAAAAAATAATAAAAAATAAGCCCCGGCGACTAATCTTCTTCCGATGCTTCTTCAACTTCGTGCCAAATATGGTTCATAAGGTTTTGTTGGAGACTAATATGCGTATCTTTGTCTCTTAATTCTTTTGCTTTACGACGTTGGGTTTGACATCGATCGATCCACACTGTTTGCAGTGACCTTGCAGGATTAGAATACACATGTTTCCAGTCAACAACCGACATATTTTGATCTTCTAAAATCATGTTATGCATTATGATACCAGCATACATGATTCTACGTAATGTGTTGACTTCGTATGCACGGGCCGGTTGTTGAATAAGTCCCCAACGTCCTTGGAGAACACCGAAAGCACGTTCGACATCTTTCCGTGCACTTTCTTGACGCTGTTTAAAGTACGTATGCTTCGGATCAGTTGCAACCGTGAATGATTTGACGAAACTTGCCCACTCCGGGTAAATTCCATCAGCCAAGTAATACCCATTACGATACTGAACTCCGTTTACCACATACGGAACCACAGGGGCTAAGTCATCTAATAGGTCGTCGAATAACGGAGAATTATCTAAAACATTAATATCGTTATTCGCACCCGCCATCCCATAAAACGCATGCCAAATCCACAGATCTTGCGAAGCTACAGCTTCAAGCATTATAGTAGGGTATTTTTTATCACCCCTACCGTATTGACCTTGCCATGACACTGGACAATTTTTCCATTCCCAGTGCATACAATCAATACTTCCAAGCATTCCCGGAAAACCATGAACATTGTTATGCTTTTGTTGTATTTTTACAACGTCTTCAAGTGTTGGCTTTCTTAAATACTTCGGCATATACAATTCTATGATGCACATATTAAAGAAAAATAGAGCATCTCGTGCAGTATGCTCACTCATTTGCAAATATTCATCAAACGCGTCGGGTGTGCTGCCGTATGCCATTTGGCGTATGGCAGCTGTGCACTTCATAAGAGCACTAATACTCATTCGACCCGTACAATCGAGTCGAGATTTGAAGAAATGAAAATGTTGTGGGAGAGGATCGGCCGTATAACTTGAAATGCCATTGACAATTTTTAGAAAAAGTTTACGGCTCATACGAAATCTTCTCCGAAAATAGTATAACGGATACTTACAATGATCATCAAAATAATCAGCACGTAGACGTCTTTCGGCATCTTCACGGTCACGGAAGATCGGTGTACGGGTCAATCGTGGTTGAGCTTCTTGTTGTATTAGCCATTCGTGATACTCGACAGCTTTTTGTAAATAGAATGCGTCGGTTTCCTCATCGATATCAAAAACGGTTCGATTTTGATTCATTGTGAAAGAGTTTGTAGTGTTTTTTGTTGTAAATGTATGTTTTTTTTTGTGAGAAAATAATATAGAGGTATTGAAGTATTTATAATGAGTTGTGTGAGGGGGGTAAAATGAAATATTTTTTTTTAAAATATAGCCGTTAGGGGCTGTTTTGTAAATTTTTTTAAAAATTATAGCGTTAGGGGTCGTTTTGTATTTTTTTTTAGATAAAACTAGCAGTTAGGGTTGTTTGTAATCTCTTTTAAAAATAAGGGGGGAAATTAAACTAGTATATAGCCGTTTAGGGGTAAATGAATTTTTTTTTTAAATCAACCCCAACGTGCGTGGGCCGGCCATAAGCCGGACCAACGTGTTTGGGAAACGCCGTCTAACCTAGCGGTGTAGTAACGCCGGGCAACGCCGGCCAACGCCGTTGCCGGCGTTACTACACCTAAGGCTCTTATAGTTACGAAAAATTGGGATAATGTAATACAAATGGAAACAGCCCATATGGATAACATGTGTGTGACATACACGCCTTGGGAAACATGCATACACCAACGTCAAGTACAATCGAAGAGACATGTCTGCACGTGCCTAAGCACCATGTGACCAAATTCAAATCATTTAAATGTTTCTTCTTCGTATTTTCTACGCAAAACATTAAATGTTGATTCCCATGATACAACTTAAATGATAACGCAAGTGGTGCAACCTGCATTTTCAATGTTACCAGCCTTGATCGGCCTAAGAAAGCAACATAAATGACCTTATATTCTTTATTATTAGTCCAACATGATAGCATTAGCCCATAATATGATACTAGACCTAAGGACTTAGTAGCGTATGGATATTAGTGGCTCGAGCCCACTAATTACATGTCAAAATTGGGCCTATTTTCAACACTCGAATATACCCAAGCCGCAATGGCCTGGGAATGCCTCTCAGACCACATTCGTACATGTGTAAGCAACTGTCACTCAACGGTTAGGGAATAATATGTGACATGTGACATTAGGAGCATGACCAGAATATGAAGATGACATGTTATGTTCGAATTGACTAACCCCTATAATGGAATGACACCTTGTCATCCTTGTCTGACCAAATAGATGATCAACTATGGCATGTCCACGACTGCTGCTCTTCCACATGGGTTTATCTTAAATCCTTATATATCCTTTACTTAAGAGGTAATCACACACCATGAAAAATGGATCACCTTCTTTATATTTCACACACTTATACACACACAGTGAATATACACACATATGCACACTCGGTTTGTTTAAGTGTTACCCCAACTTAGATTCTTAATCTTACCTAGGGGTCCTTACCGTTCTATACAGGGAAACCAAATTACATAGCCATCCCCAATCATCTCGTAATTACATTCTAGCCATCATACATAAATCCTTATATATTTGTATATTAAACTAAGTTTTAAAATACATTTGATTTTATGGATAAAACTACATAGGGTGCACAAAAAGTATAAGGGAGACTTTCCAAAATGGACAAAATTTAGGGTGTTCCAAGAATTTAGACAATACAGAAAAGTGTTTTCTAAAAATAACCATTATACATTTATAGACTCATGATTCTATGATAATACTCATAGAATTAAAGACTTCACTGCCCATTTGACAAGTGTCCAAGGGGTATGTAGACTATTTTATGCCACTGGTAGGACATTTTTTAGACCAAAGAAGATTCTATGCGATTGATTTGATTTTTTGTTTTATATGAAAAGTGGGTCCCATGGTTGACTATTTTTTCATGCAACCGATGGTTTTGTTTTTATATAATAGTGGCTGGAATCTTTTTTATAGACTAAAAAGAAAATTACTTTTTTTTCAATTTTTTTTTACGAAAATGTAATTTTTTTTATTAAAATGCTTAACCACACCTTAACCCAAGTTAAGTCACATAACACAAGTTTAATTTAGTAGACAACATCTATCACCACATAAACAAAACATACTACCAGTTCATATTTGAAAAAAATACGATCAAAAAACATGACGCCACACACTGCATATTAAAAAAAAATACTCGATCAAAAAACACAACACACGCTGCATATTGGTTTTCTTGTTTTGTGGTTTTCAGCTTGTATTCCGGCCATGTCTTCTGTTGAAGATGCGATTAATCCCATTGAAGAATCTGATGTAATTACCCCCATTGAACAATCCAATGCAATTACCCTCATTGAACAATCCAATAAGATTAACTCCATCTTAAGCAACCTGATTGACCTCACTGAAGATGCGCTTAAGGTCCATTCTATATTCCGCTTATGGTTATCTAAACAATTTTTCACGTGTACTTTTTTCCAATTATATTGCTAATAGAGGCATGCAATGTTTCGCTATTGATCTAGGGTTTATTTGGATTCTATGGTTTTTGTTAATTGTTTAGTGTTATTTTGTTATGCAATGGGGGTGTTTTTTCGAGAAAATGATCATGTAATAGATTGTTTAGGAAGAGAAATGGAATTTTTGGATGAAAAATGGACTGTTTTAGAGAAAAACACATCTTCTATATATAGAAAATGTATACATTGAAACATGATGACATAACAACGTCTATGAACACATGGGTCGCTGCCAATCTGCTATGTCTCGCGTTTCTTTTTTTTGACATTGTTATGCTTCGAGTCGAATCTACTACTGCCACACACACAAAGTTGGGTTATCCATGGTGTTGTTAGAGTTAGGGTTTGAGGTATTTATTTGAAATGATAACTATACATGAAGAAATTAGGGATATTTATAGTAGATGATATTATAGGTAGGTATTTATTCAACTACATATATATAATTAATGTCCCTATTTTTTTGTACAAATTAATGTAGGTAAAATTAACTTCCAATAAATGCATATTGTTTATTTGTTAATGCAAGTCTATAATGTCAAAGTAACAATTAGGTCCTTACTGTATTGGCTTCACATTTTTTAAGATCGTTTGAAAATTAACGAAAAAAAGACTTCAGTTGTTTAAAAACTGTTTTTTTTCAAAATGAATAAATATTAAATTATTGGACCATGATTTACCATCTCTGTGAATAAAGTTATAGTAATCTTAAGGAAAGTGGACTTTGAGAGTTAAGAATTGCAGTCTGAAGTTTGATTTTGCGTGATCGTTCGTTTGTGCTTGTCAGGTGGGTGTTGAGCATTGCATTTAGTGGTTTCGCTGTACGCTAAATGTTATTTTTGCACTGTTGTATAGGTTGGCGACCCAATGGAAACAAATGGGACCATGGGATGGGCCTCTTTTTCCTTTTTTTCTTCTTCACCTTTTTTTTTATTTCTGTTTTTCTTATTTTTATTCTTTTTCTTTGATTATATTTCCTTTTTCCTTTAGTTCGACGTCTGTTTCCAGAAAAAGTCCCCGAAAAGTGCAAAAGACCGAAAGGTGTATCATACAATGTTAAAGGCATTGAACTACTAGAGTTCGTTAAGGATGATTGGAAGTGGAAAAATATTATTGATGAGGACGTCGTTTGTGTTTGTTTAACGCCTGAGTCGTTTATGTTGTTGCTATGGCAGAAAACAGTTTATGGACTCGGAAGATGCCAAACATGTTATGGGCAAGCATTATGTTGTTAGCAGAGAAAAAATTTACAAACTAGAACCAACTTTCCTTCGGGTTCGTGAATACTTTTGGACAGAATTTCATAGACGAATGGTCCATTTGGTTCCCCAAAATAGAAACTAATACTTGCTGACCCTCTTAGCAAAGCATGATACTCCATAAATGGATTTTCTTAGGTCCTTAAGGTTAGTATATACAGGTTTAGATTTTGGAAACGTTTTCGAAAAAAGATCGTTGGTGGTTTAAAGACCACAATGTGTTACCAAGGTGTCTTGTATGGGGTGATACTAATAATAAGTTTGAAAAGAAATCTACGGTGAACTGCTTGAAGAGGTAAAAACAACTAAGCCACCATAATGAAATTAAACATGAACATATCCTTTTATGTCCTTGTATGAACACATCCTTTTTTTTGTTAGGGTTCAAATCCAAAGGTTAGACTGACTGCAACCCGCGATGAGATTAATCAGGAATGGTGGAGAAGACTTAATGACCCTTTTGAAGAATCTTTGTTAGCATATGAACACATTGAGAACTAGGAACATGAACGAGAGGAATATGAAAATTTAGATATAGGAGAGGCATATGTTGATACAGGGAAATCGAGTGGAGTGGTAACTGTCGAAGAAGACAAACCAAGCAGGAGAGAGTTAGAGCTTAAAAAAAAGCTTCATGAGCTAACAGGTAAATTACAGACAGTAGAGATGGCGTCTGAGAAATTCAAGGATGAAGTTGCTTATTTTCGAAAGCAATATGATGCTGCTCATGAGAAGGTGTGTCTAAATTCATAAAATTGATTATCATTCAAATCGGTATATAAGTATTTAATAATCGCACTTGTTATAGGCGTCAAACGTTCGAAAGGACAAGCAAGAACGTTCAAACGCATCTAATGATGTCCAATCTATGGCTTTGGATGAGGATGCAAAGGTGTATATAGACGAGAAGCCAAAACCATCAACCACATTACATTATTTTATAACAGCTGATGATGTTCAATCTATGGCTTTGGATGAGGATGAAAAGGTGTGTATAAACGAGCAACCGAAACCATCAACAACATATTATACCGCATTATGTTTTTATATAAGTATTTAATTCCAACAGTATCAACAACAACAATATCAGTATCCATAGCCACACTAATTCCATAGCCACACTAATTTCATCATCAGTTTCTGCCACAACAGTATCCATAGTATCCCTCACAACCTATATATCATCATCATCGTCAAGTCTGATAATCTCCTCATTAACATTAGCCTTTGGAACAACCACATTTTCAAAAACTACATTTTCATTTGCAATAGCAAAATTATCACCAACAACTGTATCACCAACTATTGTCTCCTCAACTATGTTATCAGCAACCTTTCTTTCCTCAAACATTTTTCTCATTAACTTAGCCTTAAGTTTGCTGCCAAGTTGTCTCACATCATCTAAAGTTATCCAATGACTAGGTTGTGACATTTCTGTAAACCTTCTTTTAGAACTAACCTCCTCCTCGGGCTCCACCCTAGACCTTGACCCATACACTTCTTGACGCACACTTGTCATGCAAAAACAAAAATAATAATACCTGAAAGTACCTTTTGCACCGTTGTTTTTGAGTGTTGAGTTTTGGTTTGTTTTGATCAGTAGTGGTAGCGGTAGTGGTAATGGGTAATTCGTTCAAAACAAAAAATTACCTTTTGGGGGAAATTTGAACTAAAGTTCCAGATATTTTTTGGTGTTGTGTGAAAGTGAAAGTGAAAGATCAGTGTTAGTTGATTTTGTTTTCTAGAAGATGTCGTGTGGTTAAGTTAACCAAGTCTATCAAAATAATAATTGTTTAACACATTTTCTATTAAAAAAATAATATTTACTTTATTTTCGAAATAGGGAAAAAAAGTTTATTTGAATTGGTTTTATTTAATTTGTCCTTTTCAAAAGTCTATAAAAAAAGATTTCAGCCTTCATTTTATCAAAACTAAGCCGTCATTCGCATAAAAAAGGTCCACCATGAAGTCCATATTTTTCATATCAAACAAAAAAATAACATCAGTCTATTTAAGAAAAATTAGTCCACGAAAATGTCTAATCAGTCTAAAAAAACATCTACCTGCCTTGTTTGACACTTGTCAAAAATATAGTGAGGTTTATAAATTTATTAAAAAGCATGTCTAAATTTGGAAAAAAAGAAACTATTTGTCCTCCCATGAGAGTATGAGGGTTTTTTTTATCTGTTTTGATAATTTTCTCAAATTATAACTAGTTATTTATTAAACAATTTTTTAGAAAGATTTTGTTGTCATTAGTTTCAATTTTTTACAGAATTTTTCATCTGATCTTTCTTTTAATTCGATCCTTCTCCTTTTTTGCATAAGGTAAAAAGGAGGGACTTAACATGCAAAACTTATCAAAATCTCCTTAAACAGAATCGTAAGTCGGCAAAATCCCATCTCAACCTCTATAAATTGTTTCATAAACTTACAATAACTTACGTTTAGGTTTCTTGCTCGGTATCAAAGTTACATTACTATCATTCTGATATTCCAATAACGATGTCGACTTCATCATCAAAGAAGATCGTGCTCAAGAGCGGAGATGATGAGACGTTTGAGATAGACGAGATAGTGGCGTTGGAGTCACAAACGATTAAATTCATGATCGAAGATGAATGTGCTGACAATGTCATCCCGCTTCCTAGCATCGCCAGTGGGACGTTATCGAAGATTATTGAGTACTGTAAGAAACATGCAGAGTCGCCAAAGAAAGATGATAATGATGATAACGATGAAAAGGCTGTTGAGGATCTAAAGTCGTTTGATGCTGAGTTTGCCAAACTCGATATGGCCATTATACAAGATATTCTTCTGGTACGTGTTTTTTTTATAAATAATTTGTTATATGGCCCGGTTTCGTAATGTTTAGTTTTGTATCCTGTCCAGCTTGGTACTAGTCGAGTATGAAATTTGGTTTTTCTTTTAGTTCAATGATGATTTTGGTGAAAAATAGGCTCTGACTAATAGACCAAAGTTTTAGTATTGGCCGGTTCCCAGAAGATCAAAAATTAAGTTATTGGCCAGTTAGGTCTTGTTCCCCTGCGGCTTGCACACTATTAAATGACTTATAAACAATTGATCACTTTATGTACAAGTCGCTTTGGTGGATTTTAGGCATCTACATATACCTACTCTATTCTTATCTAGAGTCTTTGTCACACTGTACTGTTTTCATGCTGTTATATATCTGTTAGTGCATGGTAGTATTGTTTATTTGTATTAATTAGTAGATTCGTTGGTGTTGTCCTGAATTTATTAGTAGATGGATCCTGGTTTGTGAATATTTTGCTAACTAGTTTTGTGTTTTATAAAATTGTTTCAGGCTGCCAACTTTCTTGAGATCAAGAAACTAACAGACCTGATGTGTCAAACAATTGCCGACACGATAAAAGGCAAGACTCCTGAGGAAATCCGTGAGATACTCAACATCAAAAATGATTTTACTCCTAAAGAAGAGGCGGAACTCCGTGCTGAACACGCCTGGGCATTTGAGGGTTTTTGAGCAAACATATTGATACATGCATGTGCATGTGCATGAAGACCAACGTGACTAGTTAATGTGTTTAAGGTAGTGTTTGATAACAACTTATTAAGACTTAATTGAAAATTTGACAAATTAATTAAGTCACCTAGGACCTGTTTGTTTTGGGCTTAATTTTAACAAATCACCTCCTAGAAAAAGCCAGGTGTGAGAGGGTCTCTATATTAAGTGGTGACTTTTTATGATAATTTTACATATTTACCCTCCACTTCTTCCCCATGTAATCCCCCACGTAACTTGTTTTTAGGGCGCCAAATACTCCTGTATGTTTGCCGCCAATTCTCTTCACCATGATCTATATATTGTTACAGCAAACTGTCCATCACCATTTGCAATCAAGCAGGTATGTCTTCTCCCTCTTTCTTTTGTTTTTTCAATTCTAAATAACATGTTAATGTAGTTGTTTCATACATCTGCTTGTTATTCACATCTACCAACATCCGCTGATGCAATCTCAAACATGTCTGATAGACAACAAAAGTTGAGAGAAATATTTCCGGTATGTTTCATATAATATCTTATTATTATTTTTTCTTATAACGATACGTACTTTATGCTGTGATATATATAATATTTTTCCTCTATAAATGAAGGGAGCAATAGGTGCGCTAGATGGAACTCTTGTGCACGCAATTGTGCCAGCAAGTCAACAAACAGCTTATCGAGGAAGAGGAGGTGGTCGTTGCTACCAAAATGTGTTAGGAATTTGTGATTTCAATATGATATTTACATTTGTTTGGGCTGGATGGGAAGGCATCGCTCATGATTCTAGGATATTAACAGAAGTTGTATTTGACCCGACTTCTGGCTTTCCGTTTCCTCAACAAGGTATGTAACATTCTTAATCAGTATGTATAATTCTTAACCATGTTTTAGAAAAATAATAATTTATAACACATATGAATTTATATCTTTATAAGCAGGAATAAGATATGTGCATTATATATCTTTCTGTTAGTTAGATGCATCTTTACATTAATAACATGCTCACATCTTCAAACGATTCATATATTTTAAATGTTGCTGCAAACCAAGAGATATCTAGGCCACAAATAAGCGTATTTGAAGAATTAAAATCAAAGTTTTTCAACAAATAATGCAGGTAGGTTATCCCAAAATAATATTTTCATATTTTTCGTATTAATTAATTGCAGATAAGTATTATCTTTGTGATGCGGCATATGCAAACACACGTGGATTTTTGGCTCCATATCGTAACACAAGATATTGGCTAGCAGATTTTCGACGTCGACGGGCATTAACTAAAGAAGAGAAATTCAATCATGCACATGCGCAACTCAGAAATGTTATTGAACGGTCCTATGGAGTCTTGAAGGCAAGATTTCCAATCCTAAAACAGATGGCGCCATTTAAATTTTCGACGCAAAGAAATGTTGTAATTGCTTGTTTTGCAATACACAACTTTATACGGAAATTTAATATTGAAGATGTGTTATTTTTGGAGTGCGAGGAGGATACTATTACTAACAATGAAGAACAGCCTGAAGGAAGTGGGGAAGAAGAAACAAATGGATCACAATGGGGTACTCAAAGCACGCAATATATGGCTTCTTTTCGTGATGAGATTGCAAATCAATTATCTGCAAATGTTTGACATGTTTGAATTTATGATTTGTTCTTAGAATATCACGTTTAATTAGATTCAAAACTTGTTTTATAATTATCAACTTGTTAATGTTAGCTTCGTACTGTTGAATATTATTTTTCCATATGAGATGTATATTCTCGTGTATTTATTTATTAATTGTATGCATTATTTTTGTTAAAAGCACTTCAAGCAACATTTTTTATTCAATACATATTTAAAAAAAAGTATAATAGTACTTTTTATTAATTCAGACATTTTATTCAGCACACAAAACAGTCATATATTTATCTACAAACAGACATCATATATATCCAGACAGTCACTTTAATTTTACAGGACTTAATAAAAAAATCAAACAAACAGGCCCTAAGTCTGTGAATGGTGAAATTGTTGGTGATAGAAATGTGATTCAGGTCTTTTACAACCCATGACATAGATTTTGATTCAACCCGTACACAAAATGACTCATTTTGACCCTGACCATTTTGCAAATTGAGCAAGGTGTGGGAATTGGCAGCAGTTTTCCAATGGTCAATCGTCATCAATTAACAATGACTAAATTTATCCAGCTTAAGAATGTCGAAGAAGGTGTTGGTAAGCGACCACCTCCAACGCTCATACTTCACACTCATTATGCTGGGTGTGCGGGTGATATGGCTAGTTATGATGCTTTCACTCTTGGCGGACCTTACTCGGTTAGGGGTTACAACACTGGGGAGATTGGCGATGGGAGAAAAAAACTTGAGGTACATTATGTTTTCATATTATATTAATATTACTAGTGCTAATGATAGCTTGCGTCGAAAATCAGTTATAAGAATAATAAGATCATTATAATAAAATAATTAAATAAGTTTTTACGATAAAACAAATATGTTGCGAGTTTTTTTGTTGAAAATAACCAATGCATATACATTCGACATCTTACAAGAAATTGGCAAAGAAAATATCTTCAAAGACGAAGATGCTGGAAGTCAAAAGAAAGTACTAAAAAAAGCATGCTCAAAATCTCATGAGAATTTAGTAGAATCCTATATAAACAAATAGTGAAGTATAATATAATGTTTGACCTGCAGGTTGCTGCTGAACTACGAGTACCGGTGGTAAACACACCGGTGGGGAACACAGTTTGAAGGAGAGGTAGATGGTGCTTCACCTTGAGGCTGAACTAGCATAAGTATCAAATAATGGGTGACTACCTCGCAGTATCCTTAGGATGCTCTTCTCAGTTTGTTGATAGTTTGTTTGTAAGGGAAGGAGTGGAATAGGTTCTGGTTAATGAGCAAAAGTAGTCTTTGTTGTCTGTTCAAAAAGATTTTGGATGAAAAACCTAGGAATACTACAAAATTTATGTGTTCTATCCAAATTCTTGACCATGGCATCAAATATAAATCTTAAAAAGTTAAAAATCCTGTTTGTTGCCAGGCATATAATAACAGTAGCAATGTTACTACTAAATTGATCTAAAACAGTCTTTTTAGAACTCATACAGTGGAGAATGGTATGGATGAAAAACTTCCACTAAGGGGCAAAATATCCTTTTAGGAAAGTTAAACTATCAGAAGTTGTTGCATACCCCATGCGAGCCAGCTGCTCAAAAATTTCTGCATTAGGAAAAGAACTAAGACCTTCCGAATCTTGGAGTTTGAGATGTCTTCTAATGAAGGCTTCAGTGATAATCTTGTCTCTTCCATCAATGGTAGCAGTGATAGCATGAACCCCATCCTCATTGTGGCTCAGATGCAAGCATTTGACCAAATTGTTCAATGAGAGAGATAAATAGGGTTGGACATTCAGTAAGGGTATAGTAGATGTCACTTGAAGTGAGAAAATTAATGATTTCATGAAATCCCTTACTGTCTTCTAACTTTACTAAGTATTCCACCATAATTTTTTATTATTTTTTTTATTTTTTTTTTTTTTTTTATTTTTTTTTTTGTTTTATTTATTATTTTTATTTTATTTAATTATGTTTTTTTATTTTTTTTTATTAGTTATTTTTTTTATTTTTATATTGTATATTTTTTTTTTGTTATTGTTTTGTTTGTATTGTCACAGAACTCCAAATTCCGCCATTTTGATGAATAAAAAGTTGAATAAGTATATGGATTTGGTCGAGAGAGAGAGTGGTAAGGTTTTAGTAGAAGTAATTGAATATGAAGAGTTTTTAAATGATTGTAATTGGACCCGACATAAAAAGATTTGAACTTATCATTAAGAAAAACTTATGATTTTATAGAAGATCACGAATTCTCCAATTAGTCAAACCCATAAGCTAGGTAGTTGCGGAAATATCTCAACGCTTCTCTAATGAAGAAATTCTGTTATGCTACCAACAGTACTAACGGTCACCTAGCAATACTAAGTTTGGTCTAGCAGTACTAACTTGAAGCCTAACAGTAGTAACTTCGTCAGCAGTAGTAAGATATACCTAGCAGTACTAACTTAATACTGGCAGTATTAAGTTGATGCCAAGCAGTATTAACTCTAATCTTGATCCAACAAACATTTTTATCACCAATGTAGATTCTCACATTCTCTCCTTCTGTTTTTATGCTCACACATTATCTCTCAATTATTTTTCTCACCAATGCACTCTTTCTGTTTTTGTCACACAGCTCTTTTTCTGTTTTTAAAACTTACCATTTCTCTCTATTCTTTTTCCTCACAAACTCACACAATTTTGTACAATGTGCCATCAATTCCATAAGTTGCATACTGTCCTCCCCACTTCTAAATGTGTTAACTTTTGAGAGAGGTGGATCATTGAACTGTTTAGATGTAGTCTCAAACCTAGTTTGAGCATCTACATCCCCCAATATGGTATCTTGGCACCTAGGACCACTACCTGAACCAATTTCTTAAGAACTTGGCTCATTAAGTGTTGCCATGAATTGGGTCTTAATTTATGTTACCACTGTCCTGCTCTGCTTCTAAGCTAGAAGCAGTAGTGGCAGCCCTTTCCATTCTATCACCCAACTCCTTATGGACAGCCTCATCACCAACCTTTTTTAGGGGGACCACTAGACTGAGGTATCTTGGTGTCCCGACCTCTTTTGATTTGCCTAGGTGTTTGACACATCACACACTTGAGCTTGATATTACATGTCTTATCATCAATTTTTGACTGCATATTGACAACATAATCCTCCCCTCGAATACAATACCAAAACACACATATCTTAGCCTGCAAATGTTAGACCAAAACCAATAAATACACACTCCAAAGTCTTTCTTGTTTAGGCATAATTATGACTAACAGTTTTAACCAACAGTCTTAAGTATAACTAGCAGTATTAATTATACTTAGCGCTATTAACATTTACCTTAGCAGTTTTAACTTTGTCTTTAATAATTATACAACAACATGTCTCTATTCATTACAAGCACACTAGAAAAGACTAGATAGACATGTGAGAATTTACGAGGATCCATATTTACGCATAATCCATGATTAAAAGTTAAGAACTGTTAAGCCTCAGAGATTGAGTAATCTAATGTTAGCAATTAGAAAGTTAAACCTGCTAGCATCAAAAGCTTTGGTGAGAAGATCTGCAACATTTTGGTCTGTGTGAATCTTGAACACTTGTATCAACTTCTTCTCATATGAATGTCTGATAAAATGGTGCCTTATCTCTATGTGCTTGGTTTTAGAGTGAGACATTAGATTCTTTACAATACAGATTGTACTTTCATTATCAATGTAGATTTTGGTGTTTATGAAATTGAATCCATAGTCAAGCATCTGATTTTGGATCCATAACACCTGTCCACAGCAGTTAGCAGCATCAACATATTATGCTTCAGTTGTTGAGTTGACTACTATAGTTAGCTTCTTACATTTCCATGAAATCAATCATCTTAACAAGAAATTGACAAATTTATTTTTTTACTTCCTGATTTGGATTTCCTGTCAAGACTAGCTCAGCATAGTCACTATCAGAAAAGCTTCCAATCAAATGTTGAATCTCTAGATACCCAAACTACCCAATTTATGTTGGCCTTTAAATAATCTAAATATCCCTTTTACAGCATTAAAGTGTGAAGTTTTTGGGGTAACTTGGAACCGTGCACAAGCACAAACAGTAAACATAATGTCTGGTCTAGAAGATGTTAAGTACATCAATGATCCAATCATTAATCTATATAAGTGTACATCCACATCCTCAGCTTCTTCTCTTTTACCATGCTTGTTTGTCTCTATTAGAGTCATGCAGTCTTTACAGAGCAAAATCAAACTTTTTTAAAATCTCCACCACATATATATCTTTGGTTGATAAATATCCATAAACACTCTATCAGTTTAAACCTGAAGTCCAAAAAGGAAAGTAAAGTTCCTCCTATAGAACTCTTTTGGAACTTATCATGCATCAGTGTTTCAAATATCATTACTCATCTGTATCGTGATACCAAAGATGATATCATACAACATAAACCTGTACTAGCAGATAACTCTTTATGCCTTTTGATGAACAAAGTTTTATCAATTTGACCCCTTGGAAAACCATTGTCCAACAAATAAGTTGACAATGTCTCATACCATGCTCTTGGGGCCTGATGTAGTCCATAGAGAGCCTTTTCTACCTTGTAGACTTTATCTGGAAAGTGTGGATCTTCAAAACTAGGAGGTTGACAAACATACACCTCCTCTTCTATCTTTCCATATGAAAAAGCACTCTTCACATCCATTTTGGTAAACTACAACATCTTTGAAGGAATCATAATCCAGAAATAATCTGATGCTTCAATCCATGCTACTGGTGCAAGACTTCAACATAATCTAACCTTCTCTTGAGTCTGACCCTGAGCATCCAAACAAGTTTGTTCTTCACCACTATGCCTCTTTCATCCTTCTTGTTTCTAAAAACCCATTTAGTACCAATTGCCCATTTGTCTCTAGGTAAATCAACTAAGGTCCAAACTTTTAGTAGTTTAAATTGTAGAAGCTCATCCTGCATTGCTTCCACCCAGCTTGGATCTTTTAAGGCTTGAACTGGTTTCTTGGGTTCCATTTGAGATAAGAAACAGGCAAACAGACAATTTTGAAAATCTTTGTGATTTGTTCTCCTAAGCTTGTGAACTGAGGAAAACAAACCATGTTCTTCAGTTATCTTGGTCATGTGTCTTGTCTGTACAGGAGTCTTTAAACTTCCAATCACTTGATCTTCAGGATGATCTTTATGAAATTTGGTGAAAGAAGTATCAGGGACTGTATAAGATGAAATTACATTGTTCATATCAACCTCTTCTTCCACACTTCAACATCATAAAGCAATTTCCAACGATGCCAAGTAATACCATTGAAGATATATTTGGGACAGGTGGAAGGGTAAATGCATTTTTGAAAGGAGAAAATCTTTCAAAAAGTTGTTCTTCAGATTCATTAGCAGTACTAACAGAAGGTCCAACAGTATTAACTGGTGTTGATGGAACAGCAGTATCAAATGATGGTCCAACAGTACTAACAGGTGTACTAATAGTATTAATACCATTAGAACTGTTAGTGTGTTCAGTCTGCATTTCTCTTTGATTTAACCTTTCTGACTCACTTCTTGCTTCTTGATCATGCTTCCCACTTTTATCTAAAGCTTCATTTTTATCTACTTTTGTAGGCTTTATTCCCCATCACCCTTCTTAATCCTTAGGACCTAGAGAAATTATTGGATCAGTTGTGCAAAAGGTTATATAGGATGTACTCTTTTCATGTTTCTATTTACCTTGAGCTTGACCTGCAACAATGTTATCTTTGGTTCCTGCAATACCATTAGTTTTGTTCCCTGCAGCAACCGGCACATAGCTCATAGATTTGACAAAGAATCCACTACAAAAAGCCAGTCCCTGGTCAATTCCTTTCATATAGGAGGATTTTTTAAGAAATCAAATGTTAAGCTCTTTAACTATCCTGATCCTTTTGTTAAATACTCCATAGCTTTACTACTATAAATACCCAACAAAATACCTCAACCGCTTTACCATCAACTGCCTAGATGATCCTTGGTATTTTTAAGAATGTAACAGGACACCCACAAGGTTTCATGAAATCTATCAGTGATGTCTTTCTACGAATAAGTTCATAAGGTGTCTTGTTATGAGGCTTAATGACTAAGACCTTATTTAGCACATAGCAAGCATTATTAACTTCTTCAGCCCAAAAGGTGGTTGGTAACTTAGAGTCAACTAATATAGTTCTCGCAGCCTCTATCAGTATTCTATTCCTCTTCTTAGCAACACCATTCTGCTGAGTAGTCCTAGCAACACTGAATTCCCTCTTAATCCCGTTCATTTCACAGAGTTGATTCATTACACTATTCTTAAACTCAGTTCCATTGTCACTCCTGATAACTTTTACTTTATGATCTAGTTGATTTTCCATTTTTGTTATGAAGGTCTTTAGAATCCCACTAGTCTCATCCTTAGTGGCCAAAAAGAATTCCTAAGAAAATCTACTAAAGTGATAAGTGACTACTAGGCAATAAGACTTTTTCATTAAACTCTTAACATTTGTAGGACTAAATAAGTCCATATGAAGCATATGTAAGGGTTTGCTAATTGAGTTCATAAGCTTGGTCTTATAGGAGGCTTTGTGTTGCTTTCCTTTCTAACAGGCAACACAAGAATGATCATTTTCAAAAATCTTTGAAGGTATACCTTTTATAAGGTTTCCCTTCACAAGTTTATTCATTGTTTTAAAATTAATGTGCCCAAGCCTCCTGTGCCATGTGTTGGATTCATCAATTATAGCCTTAGCAATGAGACAAGTTAAACCTTCAGTAGGAACAACACTTTTTAGGTCAACACTGTAAATGTTGTCCTTTCTTGGAACTCTCAGCAATACTTGACTTTCATCAAGTAGCTTAAAGTTAGAAGATAAGACAAGACACTCAGTGTCAGTAAAAAGAACATTGTTCTTTTTGTCATAGATTTGTGACATAGTGAACAGATTATACTTAAGCTCCTTAAAAAAGTACACATCATCAAAATCCAGTGATCCTGTTTTGATTTTACCTTTTCTAGAAATTATTCCTTTTCCATCACCAAAGGAAACAAATCCACCATCATAATCTTAATATTCATCAAGAAAGCACTTGTTTCCTGTCATGTGCCTGGAACAACCACTGTCAATAACTGCTTTTTCTTTATACTCCTGCACATAAAATAAAAGAATTAGACTCTTTTGGGGATCCAAGCCATTATTGACTTGGATCTGCCTCGTGCATCAATGTAAGAATATTTCTTGAATTTAGTTAGTGCACTGTTGTTTTTAGCTTTCCAAACCCAGCATGCCGAGGCCTTAACATCATTAGCCCCTTTTCCCTTATTTTTACTTACTACTGCTCTATCCCTAGCAGTAGCATGTTTTACCCTGGCAGTATTAACATTTATGTTGATAATACTGTTCTTGTTTGCAAAATGCCTGTTAAAAGGCCTTGAACTTTGTGAATACTCTCTTTTGAAAGCACTTGTTTTTGTTCTAGGATGGTTCATAATTGGTTTTGAGGTAGCAGTATTAACTGATCTAACAGTATTGACTGCTTTTGTGTTAGCAGTATTAACCGGTCTGACAGTATTAACTGCTGCACTAGCAGTTTTTCCATACTTGCGTTAATAATGCTTGTGGAAAAAACAAATCATTTCTATTAGTAGTGAGGGTGTGTTCACTTTATTATACAAAGTTCTTGTGATTAACCCACTTTGATTGTCCACAATGGTCTTATAATAACCTTGTTTAATTCACAACACATAATGAAGATGCTGCAAAATACCACAAACACAACAAGCTTAATTTAATCATTTCCAGTCACCTTCCTAGTCTTTGGGACAATTAGAGATTACATAAGATTGTTCTAATTTTCTTTGTTTTCCTCTAGGATAGTGTTGTGTTTGTTAGGTGTTTCTACGTTCTCTAACAGTTACCCTAGCAAACTAGCCAAATATATCATTTCAGGCTAGGTCTATAAACAGTTTTATCCTCACATTATGTATAAAATTCTACCTCACTATCTCATCAAAGAATCCAATTCCTCAATGACTGGAGATCAAAAGCTGTTTCTTCCGTAACAGTTTAGGTTCTACTTGCTTACTGCTATGCATCACCATTTCTTTTTACACCAACAAACTCAAGATTGACTCAACATTTAACCCATTTTTTTTACTAATGTAGCCCCCCCCCCCCCCTCAATAGTAGTAACAACCATATTCTCACTTTCAACTATTTCATCCATAATGTAAGATCGAGGTTTGAAGGAATGAAGTTTACCTGTATAATGTGGGAGAACTGCAGATATACCCTTATCAGAATTTAGACATATTATTCACCTGATTTTTCTAACATCTCAGATGAAAATACACAAGGCTTTCTAATGCGAGAAGCTGCAGTAGAAGAACTGCATTATATCCAGGTCCGAATTTAAACTTTGACACTAACTTGACTTTCCAGCAATTGTTCAAAATTTAGATGAATTTTGAAACCTTCTTTAATGTTTAGTTTAACTCATCTCTCTTTATTTGTCTGCTTTTTCTAATTTCTTTTTGTTTTCAACTAAAGCTTTACTTCAATGTTTAAAACATTAATGCTCTCTTCAAATATAACATCATTTTTCTTATAGTGAGCTAGTCTAGCTTTTACTGATTCTAAACCTGCTTTATAACATACTAAATTAAATTGAGACTTTTTGTAATTAGAAGACAAACTATCATATTGTTATTTGAGAGTAGCATAAGCTTTTACACATGATTTAGAACAAGAATCTACCTCAGAGTCTGAAATGGAAGAACTTCCTGAAGATGTATGTGCCATCAATCAAAGTTTATAGGATGCTCTTCTTTAGCTTGGTAGCTTCAGTCATACCCTCCAATTCCATCTTTTGAAGCAACCAAGTCATTTTTAGTGGGAGTTTTCCTACTGTTACAGTTCTTCTATTAATCTCAGTCTACCTCTATTTTCCTTGATTTCTAAGAGCTCTACCATTCTCTTAGCAAAGTGACCATATTTATGACAATTATAGCACTCCACTTTAGACTTATCAAATCCAACTCTTTGACCATTTACATCTAGCTTCCTGCCTGTCCTCTTGATGAATCTCCTAGCTCTAATTGTCAGCATGGCTATCTCCTATTGCAAATCCATTTCTTCTAGGTCATCAGGATCAATTTGTTCTAGATCCTCTTGTAACACCCCCAAATCGGGTCGCAGCAGAATAAGGGTCCGGGGCGTGTTACTTCTCAGATCAATAACACAAGATAATATAAGAACGACCAAAAAGTCATTTAAAACTGATACATTGGATTTAATAAAACATGTGTTACAAAAGCCCGAAGCTTTACTTGTTTACTTGTTATTATTACAAAGATTTCCAGCCCATAACAGATATACAAAATGTAATGTGACTAAATCATTAATGCATGACTTCAAAATATAACCACCAATGTATCCTTCGCACCTCGTGCTTAATGACCTCCTGA
This sequence comes from Tanacetum coccineum, assembly GCA_026074375.1. Taxonomy (NCBI): domain Eukaryota; kingdom Viridiplantae; phylum Streptophyta; class Magnoliopsida; order Asterales; family Asteraceae; genus Tanacetum; species Tanacetum coccineum. The sequence continues at coordinate 78,994 of BQNB010001908.1, read as the reverse complement.
AAAACATTGCATTTAAAAACGTCAACATAAAGTTGGTGAAATTTCATAGGTTTAGTAAACTGTATTATGCAGGGACGCAAGACTTCCCAGTGATAATGCAACAGATCAGCTACACACAAAATGCAATTACGTTTGCTAAGACTCATGACAACCAAAAGCTAGACATATATTGAATACAATATATAAATATTGCCTACATTGCCCGTGATGATGTTTCAACCCGTAACATCCCATATCCGACATGACATAACAACTTCGTTTTCCATGATACTATTCACCCTAACGGGGAGGCAATCCCAAATAGATCTATCTTATCATTTGCGCTCAACATTCCAGTAAATTGACAGATCATTGATTCATGGGATAGTGGTGTTATCGCTACTTAGGCAACACGTAATCATGATAAAAGATACACTTGCATCCCAATATTTGTAAAACATGCATATGTTTCTCACCCCAAAAACTTGTAAATCATTAATTGTAAAACATGGGGCTATGAACTCACCTTGAGTGAGTAAACTGATAATAAAATATCCCAAGTAAAGACGCGTCACGCTAACGCCCGAATGCAACCTAGATATTATAGGTCGAATCAGTATTCAAGTACGTTGTCTAACAACAACCGTATATAATCCTATATAGTTATCATCGTACTATCGTTCGGGCTATCATAATTTAAGAGTCAGACATCGGATGTACGAGGATTAAGGACACTTTAAAATGTAAAAAATCCATCAACTCGGATACGCTCATCCGAAGAGGCCTCATTATAATTCCCTAGTAAGTATCAGTACTGCTCAATTCGTATAAACTAATAACATTTATATTCATATAGTAAGCTATAATCACCACTAATCGTTTACGTGAAAATCATATTTATAAGTAAAAAACGTTTACAATTACGCTTTTAGCAAAATGACATAATTTTGTCGTTTTTAAAGTTTTTTATTAAAAACCCTTTTCTTCGCGTTTCTATCCCACGCTTTCGTATTAAGATGAGTGATCATAAAATCACATTTTTAGGTTTTTGAGATTCTATGATGAATAGTGTTTTACTGTTCATGAACAGCTATAAAATTGTTTTTATACTTTTAATTACGTAAAAACCCGTTTTAGTCGTTATCATAATTCCGTTAAAGCTCCGTTTTTAGCGATTAAATTTCGAACACTTCTCAAAATTGAAAGTTTTATCATAAATTGAATGTTTACAAAGTATAAAAGTTCTGCCATGAATAGTAACTTTTTATAAAATTTGTTTTTTAAAGTATTTAGCGTTGTAAACTCGTAACAGTGTATCTCTTCGTATATTAATCCATTTTTGAGTTTCTTATCTATTTTGGAAATCCTTAGATATGTACTTATCTTTATAAAACATAAAAAGAGGGCTGTCCAAACAAAATTAGACAAAACAGGAGGTTTGGAGTTTAGTGATTATAACATGTTTTTTAAGCTCGATTGTTGTACCATTAAGCTCAACACTTAATTGCACATCTTTACATCAATTAATATCTTATGTTTTACATATATAAAATCCATTAGTTCATACTTTGCTCATGTGAGTCCAAGATAACAAGTTTAACTTGTTATTTACATCATTTTCATTTGCAACTTATCAAGTTAACATAAAAACCCTAATTTGCACTTAAACATGTTCATACTTAAACAACATGTTAAAACACTTATACATCCCTTTTAACATCATATTAGCATCCATGTGACATGTAAATAAGTTCATAAAACATTAATCATAAGTAAATATTCATTACATATTACAAAAGTATCCTAATGGTGATTTAGCTAAATATAACATATGAAACACATAAAATCTTAGTATGAAATGATTAAGCTTTTAAATAACCTTGTGTGGATGAGTAAGAAAAGAATAAAATCACACACCTGTGATTAACAACTCTTGGCTTAAAATATTATGGGTGGAAAAACCCTAATTTCAACCAAAAACCCTAATCTGCAATATCTTGGTTTAAAACCCTTTTCAATGCTTAACCAACCTTCAATCTTCTTAAATACCTTAAGTATGATGTATAAACACTAATATGGTGAAAGAAAATCAAGCTATGGATTGTGTATTAAGTGTGTTTGATGCCGTGGGTTTAGAAGAGAGACAAGGAGATTGATTTTGTAATTTTTGTAAAGAAATGTCTTGTGTGAGTTTTCTATGACCCTTGCATGCCTATTTATACTACTTGGTAGATATTTGTGTGTCTAGTTGATGTATGAAAGGTGGCAAAGCTTCTTGAAGAAGATTGAGTAACACGAGAATAATATATGCTTACTTATTTAGAGCTTATCTTGTCCTAAGTCATAGTTCATTAAGTTGCATGAAGATATTTTACAAAGCTTCTTGGTGACATCTGGCTCATCTCATCTATAATTTACAGCGTTCATATATGTATGTATATGAGTTAGATATATTTTTGATCTTATTTAAAGTATTCCCCTGCATATTTTGAATATAATGTAGTAAAGATTAAAATACAATGTATAATACTTATACATTGTAGGGTTTGATTTGAATTCCCTTCATAATGGAATAATGAATAAAGTGATAAATAACTTGAAGTTTTAAATAACAGTTAATTTATTGGGTACACAAGTTTGGGTATTTGATGAAGCGTAATAAGTTTACGTGGCTTCCGGAAGTGCCTAAACGTATTTTATCGCGAAACGTAAACACTCTTAACTAACCAGATAAAAATAAACATGGGCAATGATAATACTTAATCCACTAAATAATCATATAGACACTTGCTATTATGTAAAACATTTAATTGTTTAAATGCCCGTTTACGTAATGAATGAATCATTTTTCAGTTTACGATTAGCTTAACGATATGATTTTAAAAAGCAAACGGCGTAAAACCAATAAAAAAGTTAGTGGATTACATAATGTCATACAATGGACCTAAAACAACGAGGTGTATATAAGTCTTTACCCCCCCGTTAAATGAGACCTGTGTCCTCAAGGCTTTTCACAACACATGACGACGATGCAGTCTTGGTGATGAGGTGTGGTTATTTCTTCCTGAATAGATCTTACACGTTTCCATGTAAAACTCAGACCCTGCCTAGGAGTTCCTCGTACCTTGAAAATTGGGACACATAAACGGCATCTTTTCATAAACACTGCATCACCTCAATTGTTTGACTTCGCGATCCAGACTTCTACGGCTCTTCAAAACAAAATGAGCTTGGTCATCCAACTTGGATCATCCAACGGAATGACTAAATTGATCTCAGATAAAAATTCTTCAAGTTAGATACATGAAACGTATTATGAACCATGCTCAGCTCTTGAGGAACCTTAAGCTTGTAAGCAATGGCTCCAACCTTTCTCAACACTTGAAATGTCCGACATTCTAGGTTTAACTTCCCGCCGTTTGCCAAAACGTGTTACCTCCTTTCCAAGGCAAAAACCATTAAGCATAACTTTAATCTCCAACATGAAATTCCATCGGTTTACATTTTTTAAGTCAACGTAGCTCTATATGTCGAATTCGCGAGCGGTTTGAATCCTTTTGATATGATTTCTGAGATGATCCTCTCCATTGTTTCTTGCACAAATCGGACCATGAGTATGTACTGTCCAATCCTCGGCCTAACAAACGGTGAAACATACTTTCCGAACCATAAAATGCTTTAAACGTGCAGCCTTGACTGCTATCTGATAACTGTTAGTTGTAGAGAAAAACTCAACTAATGGCAAATGTTTAACCCAACCATTTGCAAAGTCGATTAACGCAAGCACATAGCATATCCTTGAGAGTTTGGAATGGTTTCTCTCGCTTTGTCCCGTCGGTTTGCAGAATGATAAATGCATTACTCATATCCAATCTGTACCCAAAGCCTTTTGAAGTGACCTCCAGAATTTGATGCGAACCGAGGGTCCACGATCACAGATAATTGAGACAGGTATTCCATAACTTCGTGACTACCTCCTTCAGGTAACATTTCTTGCCAGTTTATCACGGATTCGTTTCCCTCATAGCATCAAAAATGGCAGACTTTGTAAAGTCGATCAAGACAGATCACCCAAATAGTGACCCATAACCTTGTGACGTTTAGGAAGCTTTGTGACCAAATCCATCATGATGTTTGTCCCAGCTTCCATTGAGGTATCCTCCGGTTATACTAAAAAACCCGATGGTCTCTGATGTTTCGGCCTTGACCTTCACACAGTCCCAAACATTTTGCTAACAATAGTTGGCGATGTGGCTTTCCATATTGGGCCCCAGTATAGTCTCTCATATCCTGGTACATTCTTGTCAGAACCCGAATAAATAGAGTATTTAGACTTGTGGGACTCATGCATGATCACAGTCCTTAAGTCGCCATAACATGGTAACCAACTCCTGCCATTTAAGCACATAGTTCCATCCGCACGTGGTTCCAACTTTTTCAGTTCTGATAAGTTTTTCTCCGGATCTTTTTTGATTCTCAACAAATTACCTTACCAGAAAGAGTCCACATCCTCCTTCATGAATGGTTCTACGACATCCCGGCTTTCGTGCTTCATCTGAGCTTTCAAGATTTGTTTAGGAAATCCAAGCCAAATCATCACTAAGGCCCAAACCCCTTAGTGGTTTCTCATCCTTCCTCTCAGAGCAATGCACAACAACATTCGCCTTCCCTGGGTGAGAACGAATTCCGCCATCGTAATCACTCATCAATTCCTAACCAGCGATGGTTGCCTCATAATTTAATTCCTTCTGATCAAGAATGTGTTTCAACCTCTTGTGATCATTGAATACCAGGCACTTGGTTCCGAACAGATAGTGCCTTCAAATCTTTAGAGCAAACATAACTGCCCCGAGTTCTAAATCATGAGGTCGATAGTTCTTTTCAATGAATTTTTAACTGGCGTGATGCATAAGAAATCGACCCTTCTCTTTGCATCAACACAACGCCCAAACCCTCTTTTAAAAGCATCGCAGTATGCGATGAAATCTCGCTTCCCACTAGGGAAGTGCCAAGGATTGTTGGCAGGGCTACACAAAGCTTTGCTTCAACAGTTGAAAAGCTTGCTTCTTGTTTATATCCGACGCCCAAATCAAACATGACACCTTTCTGGGTAGTTTGGATCATGTCTTATGGCGATCTTTTGGAAACCCTTCGATGAATCTTCTATAATAGCCGGCAAGGCCCAAAAATTAGCGAATCCCTGTTGGTGTTTTAGGAGACACCTAATCTTTGATAGATTTAATCTTGGCAGGGTCAATGTGAATACCTTGACAGTCCAATCACCATGACCGAGGAATATGTTACATGAGATCTTAGAAGTCACACTTGGAGAACTTGGCGTATAATTCTTCTTTCTTAAGAGAAATTTCAAGATCTCTAAGGAGTTCTTTATGGTCCTCTTACTTTGGGGATAATCAAATGTCATCGAAAAGACAATTACAAACTGTCCAGAATTACGTTTACACAATTAACCCAGTTCATAAGGTCTATGAACACAATCGGCGTGCATAAGTCCAAACCAAAAGACCGCTGACTTGGAATTCATAGTGACCGTATCGAGGTCTGAATGCAGTGGCTGGGAATGTATTCTTCTTTGAACCCTCAACTGGTGATACCACTACCTCAAGATCGATCTTTGAATAAATCTCACCACTTGCAGCTGGTCGAAATAGGCCATCGATCCTTTAGGAAGTGGTAAGCCGGTACTTCACTTGTCCAGATTGTTTAATTCCTTATAATAGATGCACATCCAAAAAGACGCCACCTTTCTTCTTTACAAACAGAACCATAGCTCCCAGGGTGAGAACTTGGTCTTATGAAGCCTTTGTCCGTAAGTTCCTACAAGTTGCTCCACTATTCCTCATTTCAGACGTGCTAAATCTATATGGTGCCCCTTGCTACGGGTGTAGCACCAGTACCAAATCGATTCAAAACTCCACTGTTTACAGTGGGTGGTCTAACCCCGCAAGTTTCTCATGAAAAACTTTAGGAAATTCTTAAACATCTTGGCACATCTTCAAGTCCGTTTCCCCTTTGACTTGTCTCGTATTTGGGTGCGGTGAATTTGCTAAGAATAAGTGACATCCCATTCTTACATACGCCTTAAGCCTTAGTACATAGAAACGAGATGGATGTTTAAATCGGTCCCGTGGTTATTGCAAGCTTCTGGTCACGCACGAACGATTAAAATTTCTCTCCGAAAAGGAATACGAACGATCATTTCTCCGCACAGACAAAACGGCATGGTACTACTGCCAACAATCCTACCAATTATTACTGTCAAAACTACCTATTCTACGTACATTCAGGTCTATGTTGAAAGGATGATTTAAGGAGGTTTTAACTACAACCCCGAATAATTGCGTTTTAACCCCAACAATTCGCCCGTCGTCTAAAGTCGACATTAAACATGATCTAATGCAGTTTAGAGTGATAACAAGTCGAAGCTAAATAGTAGATACAAAACTCCTATCGGCACAGTATCAAATAAAAAAGATGCATATCGGGTTTTTTAGAAGAAACGTACCCGTGATGAACCTTGTTGGTTCGAGTTGCCCCTGCATTGCCCACGGCATACGTTTGCCTGAAGCCATGCATTTCGACCTGATTACCCAGATTTTACTGTTCTTCCATTTTGGGCAACCTTCTTGAAAATGCGCCTGAGGCACCAATTCAAAAACAAGCCTCTGATTAGACCTAGTGTTTAACATTAGGGGATTCTATGCAGTCACGACTCAAATGACCAAATTGGTTTGCACTTGTGGGCATTTGGAGCACAAGGACCATCATGTGTTATAGTTACATTTGGGACAACAGAGGTCTTAATAATGGCCTCGCTGTTACCATTTCCTGGCTCATAAGCCTTCACCGGTGTTTTGTCCCCTCATTGTAGGTTGCTGATTCTGGTTGTTCCTGGCGGTGTCATCAGACTTTCTTTTGTTGTCAGCCTGACGTTCAGCCTAAGTGTTGATCTTTTTGTCCATGAGTTCAGTGGCGAACTCAATGGCATCCTGCATAGTTTTTGGCTTAGTTGCCATCACACTGCCATGGATCGTGTCGGGCAAGCCACCGACATATTTCTCAACTTGGTCTATGATCTTCAGGAAACATCCAATCCGTACATATTGCCCAGTTCTCGAAACGATGGCTTTTTTTATAGGTTACCACATCGTTACCCTTCACCTTCAAATTCCACATTTCAAACTCCAGTTTCTTAATTTCGCCCCTTGGGCAGTATTTGTCTGTCCCATCATCTTTTTTAGAGTCCTCTATGGCATTGCATGGGCAGCTTCAGGAGTAGTGGTCTTAACACGGGAATTCCACCATGTAAGAGAATTTCCTTGTAGGGTACATGTAGCAAATTTGACTTGGCTAGCTACTGTACAGTTGCTTATGCTGTAAACAAACTCCATCTTTTTGAACCACTGAGTGAGTCTAACAACTCCCTCGGTGCCCTTGAAGTTCAAGGGTTGGCATTTAGGAAGTACGGGAGGTGCCTCCGAGCAATTGTACATGCCAGAGTTCTGGCACCCGTTCCTGAAGTATGGCTATCATCGCCATTTCTGGTTGCATCACGTGCTGCTAGTGCAGCAGTAACGCCTTCGTTAATCATTGCCTGAATTTGGGCATTGGTGACAGATGTAGTGGTATGAGTGTTTGTGACTGGTGTTGGTGTTGCACTTGGGTTTAACCTCGTGGTCCTTCTCTTTGGTGCCATTTTCTTTAAATCACAAGAAAACATAATACCCGTTAGATTTCATAAAATCATAACTATGACATAACATATACACATTAAATAAAACGAGATCACATCACACAGTGAAATGTACAACTGTTATTGAAATTAATCGTGGTATAACCAAATCGACATTCATTTATAATAAATTCGATTTCATAGATAACGTAATCCATCCATTTCATATATAACTTGGAAAAACATACATGTTCGGTTCAGATACAAGATGATTACTACACTTAGGTTACAAGACAAAAGAAACAACCTAAAGCCATACTAGCCGGGATATACCCGTAACACTTAGTATGCTGTACAAGGTAGATAATACCTGAACAAAAGACCTATACTGGGTAGCTAAACAAAACAAAAGATCTATACAGTCTGCTAGCTGGGAATAACCCATAATACTTAACAGGCTGCATAGCATAGCTACAACATAACCAAATCTAGGAACTGCTACCAGCCTCTCCTGGTGCATCAGGCTGTGCCGGACCTTTTGCGGGTCCATGCTGCCTCTGAAACTCGACCATCTGTGTCTGTAGTCCTTTCAGCAACCTCAATGTCTTAGTCAACTGAACCTGTCTCTTGTGGTCTGATGCCAACAACTCTGAAATCACCCTCTGTCTCCTGTGATCTGCTGACTGTAACTCTGAAATCAATGCACTCTGCGCCACTACCATAGTACGTAATGACATAACATCTGAACGTGCATAGTCGCTAGCATCCATGGATAGTCCCCAAGCCTCATGAGCCATCCTAGCCTCTCTCTCTACCATCACTGCTAAACGACTATGAATAGGCCTATCCCTATACAACAGGTTGACTCGGCCTCTCAGTTGAGACCGGTCATCTTGAGCATCCTCCATAATACCATACATGATGGTAGTCTCCTGCTCAACAATGGTAGAAAGATCGGTAACCCTCTGATTGACCCCCTCTAGGGTGGTCGGTGCAATCTCATCGATGGCTCCTACCAAATCATCCCATGTATTCGTAATGCTATAGTCTAACTCCCTAGACATCGGATGTCCAGGAGCGACATCTACCGTATCAACGAATCCATAAAGGTCTCCCCTTGATACGGAATAAGGGTCTTCCCTAGCTATGACATGTCCGTCCTACCTAGCAGCACCGGCTGCTGAACTCTCCCCGACCTCATGAGTAGGGGTGGGAGAAGCAAAATGCACCTTCTTCTAAAGCGGTAAACAACTCTCAAGAAACTCAATATGAGTAGGGCTATTAGATGGTGGTGATGGTATAAGTAATGGTGGTGAGTAGGGGTGGGAGAAGCAAAACGCACCCTCTTCTGAAGCGGTAAACAACTCTCGGGAACCTCAATATGAGTAGGGCTATTAGATGGTGGTGATGGTATAGGTAATGGTAGTGATGGTATCTTTGGTAATGGAGATGATAGTGGAGTAAGTGGTGATTGTGGTGGGGTGGTTAAGGCAAGAAGTCTCTCGACCTCTTCCCTAGGAGGAAGTGATATGGATGGCTTGTCCCAGATAGATATCCTGGCGGTCATACAGTGTATAGGTGGGACAGAGTCGGCCAGAGCTGTATGCTCCTCCTCCTCCTCCTCCTCATCCTCGTCCTCATCATCATCCTCTGGATCTTCCTCCTCCGGATCTTCCTCTAGATCAGACTCGGGAATGTATCCTGGTGACTCAGCAGTAGGTGAGGCAGCAGCATGCAATGGCTGTTCCTCGGCTAGAAGGACATCATCCTCGGGTGGCATATACTTCGGGTACATCGGCTCTGGTACATAAGGTAAATAAACAGGTGAGGGTGGTGCCTGCTCTGGCTCCTCCGGGCCAGGCACGTAGTCTGGTGATGGTGGAACCTCAGGGCCAAGTATGTAGTCAGGTGATGGTGGAACCCCATAAGTAGCCATTATGTAAGCATATGGGTCCTCTGGCATAACGGGTGGTCCATCGACTCCTGGTGAACCAATGTCTGAATCGTCCTCAACTGGAAAGGATACTGATGTGTATGTAACTGTAGAATGCTCAGAATCTAACATAACCGAATCTGAAACTCCAACATAACTTATATTAGTATTTAATATAAGACTCTTATAGTAATATACATTTATATCATAACATGTATATCAATCATGCATGCATCTATCCTAATCGACTAATGCATAATTAGGTATGTTTTAAAAACAACCCCCCCCCCCCCCCCCCCCCCCCCCCCCCCCCCCCCCCCCCCCCCCCCCCCCCCCCCCCCCCCCCCCCCCCCCCCCCCCCAACCGTGACAACCCTTTGTATGAATTCATGTTTGAAAACGGTTATATTCCAGCAAAAAACATTTGACCTCGGTTCTCTATTACCTTGGCTCTTGTATAACCATTCTGTAACACACCAAATGGGTCGCAGCGGAATAAGGGTTCGGGGCGTGTTACTTCCTCAGATCAATAACACAAGATAATATAAGAACGACCAAAAAGTCATTTAAAACTGATACATTGGATTTAATAAAGTATGTGTTACAAAAGCCCGAAGCTTTACTTGTTTACTTGTTATTATTACAAAGATTTCCAGCCCATAACAGATATACAAAATGTAATGCGACTAAATCTTTAATGCATGACTTCAAAATATAACCACCAATGTATCCTTCGCACCTCGTGCTTAATGACCTCCTGAAAAACATTGCATTTAAAAACGTCAACATAAAGTTGGGAATTTATAGGATTAGTAAATGTATATGCAGGACCGCAAGATCGTTCCCAGGATATGCAAACAGATGCAGTCATCACAATATGCAATTACGTTTGACCTTAAGTCATGACCCGAAGCTTCGACCATAATTGAATACAATATATATATTATTGCCTACAAATGCCCTGATGATGTTTAACCCGTAACATCCAGTATCCGAATATGACTATACATTCGTTTCCAGTGATTTGCTAGTTACCCGAAATCAGGGGGGTCTAATCCCAATAGATCTATTATAATTATTCCGCGCTCCACATTATAGTAATTGACAATTTATGAATTCTTGGGCTACGTGGGTTATCGCTACTTAGGCAAAACGTAATCATGATAAAATGTACACTTGCGTCCAATTTGTAAAACATGCATATGTTTCTCACCCCAAAAACTTGTAAATCAATAATTATAAAACATGGGGCTATGAACTCACCTTGAGTGAGTAACTGATAACAAAATATCCTAAGTAAAATAACGCGTCACGCTAACGCCGAATGCAAAACCTAGTTAATATTAGTCGATCAGTATTCAAATACGTTGTTTCTAACAACAACTGTATATAATCCTATATTGTTATCGTCGTACTATGTTCGTGGCTATCATATTTTAAGAGGTCTTGACATGACGTACGAGGGAGTTAGGACACTTTAAATGAAAATCAACTACCTCGTCAATCGCCATCCGAAGAAGCCTCAATTTGAAATTCCTAGTAATATAGCACTTTGGATAACTAATAACTATATATTCTATATTGCTATATCCCATCTAATCGTTTACGTGAAATCGTAATTATAGTTATAAAGTAAAAACGTTTATAATTACGCCTTTAGCAAAAATGACATAACTTTGTCGTTTTAAGCCCGTTTCTCGCGTTTCTTACGCCCACGCTTTCGTATTAAGACGAGTGATCATAAAATCACATTTTTAGGTTTTTGAGATTCTGTGATGAATAGTGTTTTACTGTTCATAACAGCTATAAAATCGTTTTTATACTTTTAATTAACGTAAAACCCGTTTTAGTCGTATCTTATTCGTTATAGCTCCGTTTTTAGCGATTCTTTCGAACACGTTCTCGTAATTGAAAGTTTTATCATATTATTGATGTTTACAAAGTATAAGTTTCTGCCATGAATAGTAACTTTTTATAAAATTTGTTTTATAAAGTATTTAGCGTCGTAAACTCGTAATTAGTGTATCTTCTTCGTTATTAATCCGTTTTTCGAGTTTCTTATCATTTTGGAATCCTCATGAGGTGTACTATCTTTATAAAACATAAAAGGACTGTCAACAAATTCGGACCAAAACAGGAGGTTTGGAGTTTGTGATTATAACATGTTTTTAAACTCGATTTTGTATCATTAAGCTTCAACACTTAATTGCACATACTTTACATCAATTATATCTTATGTTTTACATATATATAATCCATTAGTTCAAACTTTGCTCATGTGAGTCCAAGATAACAAGTTTAACATGTTATTTACATTATTTTCATTTGAAACTTATTAAGTTAACATAGAAACCCTAATTTGCACTTATACATGTTCATACTTAACCAACATGATAAAATACTTCTACATTCTTTTAAACATGATATTAACATCCATATGACATGTAAATAAGTTCACAAAACATTAATCATATGTAAATATTCATTTTACATATTCAAAAGTACCCTAGATGGTGATTTAACTAAGTAAAGCATATGAACACATAAAATCTTAAATATGAATAGATTAAGATTTTGATATAACCTTGTGTGGATGATTGGAGATAAGAATAACAATCACACCCTTGTGATTAAACCTCTTGGCTTGAAAAATTAGGATGAAACCCTAATTTTTCCCAAGTAACCTTTTTTTTCCTTTCTTGCTTCTTTGCTTGCAAATGGTGAACCAACTCTTGAAAACACCTTAGAAGGTCTTAGGAATGATGTGTATATACTTGTATAATGATAGAAAATCAAGCAATGGATTGGACATAAATAATAAAATTTTTGTTTGAGCCGCTGGGTTAAGATCAAAGGAAAATAGGAGTGTTTTGATTTTTTTTAAGTATGAAATGAAGTATATGATATCTTGTCTCACACATGCATGTATATAATATACTACTTGGGATTCATGAAGATATTTTTGATGTCTAGTTGATTTATGCAAGGTGGCAAAGGATAAGAAGACTTGGAAAGAAAGTTGAAGCTTATCTTGGATAAGAAAGCTAGTCATGAGTTCAAGTTGATATAAGATGCATGTATGAAGATATTTGTGATGGTTCCTTGGTCCTATCTTGCTTTCCTAGTCATTATACACGAAATTATGCATGTGTATATGTTAGGATATGTTTTTGGTCTTTTATATAATGTATACTTGCATTATATGAAGTATAATGTAGTATAAATCAAATACAATGTATAATTTGTACATTGTAGGGTTTGGTTTGAATTCTTTCATGAAGAATATGTATAATGTGATAAATACTTGAAGTTTTAAATAAACTTTAAGTATTGGGTATAATTTTGGGTATTTGATGAAGCGTAGATAAGTTAACGTGCTTCCGGGAAGGCCTAAACGTATTTTATCGCGAAACGTAAACACTTAACGTAACCAATAAAAATAAAATGTGCATGATAATTCTATCCTATAAATAATAATCATATAACACTTGCTTGATGTATTATTTAATTGTTTAATGCCCGTTTACATTGAATGATCATTTTTAGTTTACGCGATTTAGCTTAACGATTACGATTTAAAAGCAAACGCGTAAAACCCTAAAAATAATTAGTGGATTACATAATGTCGTACAATGACCTAAAACACGAGGTGTTATAGTCTTGGTTTGATTGTTCCTTCTCTCATATCTCTTTATATTGTTGTGATTGTTATTTAGTATTAGTTTAGATATTTACTTTGTTGATTCATATTGTTAATTGGTTGAACATACAACTCGAATTTAAGTATTTTAAAAGCAAACTTTTAAAACGTAAAACAAACCTGTAAACTATTCAACCCTTCCTTCTAGTTTCCACAGATAGGTTTCTTATTTCTGAAGGATTATTGACGTTATTTCCTTCCATTTCAGCCTTATGTCTTGATAGGCATTTATCAGATCATAGTCCTATTCTTATGCGTGAATTGAACGTTGATTATGGGCCTACTCCATTTCGTCTTTTTCATTCTTGGTTCGACAAGAAAGGTTTTGATGATATGGTGGAGGAGTCTTGGAAGAATTCCGCTCTTATAGAGCAGAATAGTATTATCAAATTGAAAAGAAAATTTCAAGCTCTTAAGATGTCGATTAAACAATGGATTAGTGAGAATAAACAAAAGTCTTATGCGGTTAAATTGTCTATTCAAAATCACCTGGCTGATTTGGATAAGATTATTGATCAAGGTCGTAGTAATGATGAGATTGTGAATGAAAGGTCTAATCTGTTAAAGGATCTTCTTGAGTTTAATACTTCTACTTCGTCAGATTTGGCTCAAAAGGCTAAAATTCGTTGGGCCATTAAAGGTGATGAAAAATCTAAATATTTTCATGGAATTATTAATAAGAGGTGCTCTCAATTGGCTATCCGTGGGGTTCTTGTAGAAGGCGATTGGATTGTAGAGCCTTCTTCTTAATCATTTCGCTTCTCGTTTCTCAGAACCGACTTCTCCTAGACTTATTCTTGATTCTCATTTTCCCAATCATTTGTCCTTGGATCAGTTAGAAGATCTGGAAAGAAATGTTCTTATGATGAGATCAAGAGAGCTGTTTGAGATTATGGTATTGATAAATCTCCGGGCCCCGATGGATTTACTTTAGAATTCTTTCGTAGGTATTGGAAGCTTATTGATCAAGATGTGGTTGACGCCATTATGTTTTTCTTTTCGTCTGGTTCTTTTCCTCGTAGGTGTAATTCTTCCTTTATTGCATTGATTCCTAAAACGCAAGATGCTAAGTTGGTTAAATACTTTCGCCCTATTAGTTTGATTGGAATCATGTACAAAATTATTACTAAAATCCTGGCTAATCGGTTGAGTCTTGTTATTTCAGATATCGTCAGTGATGTTCAATCAGCTTGTATCTCTAATCGTCAAATTTTGGATGGTCCTTTTATTCTTAACGAGCTTCTTTCGTGGTGTAAGTACAAGAAATCTAAAGCCATGATCTTTAAGGTTGACTTTGAAAAGGCTTTCGATTCGGTGAGATGGGATTATTTAGATGATGTGTTAAATAAGTTTAGTTTTGAAATCAAATGGCGTGGTTAGATTCGTGGTTGTCTCAAATCAGGCATGGGGCCTATTCTTGTCAATGGCAGCCCGACTTCTGAGTTCAAATTCTATAAAGGCTTGAAACAGGGAGATCCCTTATCTTTGTTTCTCTTTATTTTAACTATGGAAAGCTTACATATTTCTTTCGATAACGTGATGAATGCAGGTCTTTATAAGGGTATTCAAATTGATGAATCCTTGAGCTTATCTCACTTGTTTTACGCCGATGATGTTGTGTTTGTTGGCAAATGAGACATGTCGAATTTATCTACCATTGTCAATGTGCTCAAGTGGTTCTTCTTAGCTTCGGGTCTCAAGATCTACCTTCATAAAAGTAAGCTTATGGGTATTGGTATCCCTAATGATGTTATGGTCTCTGCTGCCAGGTTTATTGGTTGTTCTACTCTTTCTGCGCCGTTTACTTACCTTGGTGTCAAAGTTGGCGGGTTTATGTCTAGACTTAGCTCATGGGACGATGTTATTGCTAAACTATCTTCTAGGTTATCAAAATGGAAGCTTAAAACTCTTTCCATTGGTGGTAGCCTCACTTTAATCAAATCGGTTCTAAGTTCATTGTCGCTTTATCATATGTCCATTTTTAAAGTTCCCATGAGTATTCTTAACAAAATAGAAGCAACTCGTAGAAATTTTTTCAAAGGTGTGGAAAATTCGGATAGGAGATTATCCTTAATTAGTTGGAAAAAATCTTGGCTTCTAATAAAAATGGTGGGTTAGGCGTCTCTAGTTTATTTGCTCTTAACCGTGCTCTTCTCTTCAAATGGATTTGGCATTTCATCCCTAATGGCTCATCCTTCTGGTCCCGATTCATAAAGGCTATATATGGTGTTCAAGGGGCTCTTGATAGCTCTCAAAAATTTTCTAGAAGATCTCCTTGGATTGATATCATTTGTGGTCAGATAACCCTTGTATCTAGGCATTGATCTTCGGTCTCTTGTGAAAAAGAAAGTCGGTAATGGCGAATTAACTTCTTTTTAGGATGACATTTAGCTCGTTGATTCTCCTTTGAAGGTTTTGTATCCGAGACTCTATTATTTGGATTTGGATAAGCAGTCAAGTGTGGCTACCAAGTTGAGGGATTCCTCTCTTATTTCTTCCTTTAGAAGACCTCCTCGTGGTGGTATCGAAGAAGAGCAGCTCAAGCTTCTCGTTGAAAGTACATCTTCTATTGTTCTCCCTCAAATTAGCGATAGATGGATTTGGAGGTTAGATTCCTCGGGAGAATTTTTAGTGAAATCGGCTCGTTGCTTTATTGATGATTCTTTATTGCCTAATGCCGGAGTCCCTACTAGATGGGTTAATGTTATTCCCATTAAGATAAACATCTTTGCTTGGAGAGTTTGTTTCGATAAACTTCCTATAAGGTTGAATCTCTCTCTTCATGGTATTGATATCCCCTCAATTCTATGTCCTCTTTATAGTATTGTCGTAGAGTCCACTTCGCATCTTCTCTTTTCCTGCCACTTAGCTCATCGGTTAATGCTCAAGGTTGCTCGATGGTGGGAATTAGAGATTCATGACTTTATCTCGTATAGTGATTCGCTTGTTTGGTTCAATAACATTTGCTTATCTAAACGCCTTAAAGATGTTTTGGAAGGAGTCTGCTATGTTATATGGTGGGTCATCTGGAGATTTCGCAATCAGATTTTGTTTGGGAATAATAATCCTCGCTTGGATTTCCTTTTCGATGAGATTGTTCGTTTGTCTTATACTTGGTGTTCTAATCGGTGCAACTTCAAATTTGATTGGTGTTCTTGGTTGAAATGTCCCTTGCTGCTTGGGAGTTTGGATGTCAGATGACTTCGGTTGATTTTCGGTTCTGGGCTTTTTGGACTTCTTTCGGAGTTTTGTTTCATTCCTCTTTTATGCTTTGTTTCGTTGGTTCTTTCCCCGGGGCTTGTTTGGGGTTGTATCAAAAACATTCCGGAGTGAAAACCGGTGGCTCGGCCTCTGTGAATGAGGATTTTTCTCTTGTCTGTAACTGGCAAGAGTTTTTTCATTCTTTTTATAGTCCTTGCAGTAAAAGCCTTAGGATGTGTCTAGATTGTGTTGTTATTGTATTTCTAGACTCGTTTGTACCTTTTGGCTTCTAGCGCTTTTGCTAGTAGCTTTTTTCCTATCTATTTAATCATATGGTTCAAAAAAATGAATGAGTGTTACTTTCGGTGTGCTCCTATAATCACGTTACTTTATACTTTCTTGTTTCACTTTTATTCCTTTCTTTTACCCTCAATCAAGACGCTTAACCCGATGCATCAACCCATAATTTACGAAAAAATGTTTTCTTTTATTAATTGTATTCACACATGAATACGTAATAATTATAGAATATTAAGTCTCATTTTGTTCCGAAAGTTGTTTTCTATAATCATGCACGAATTTTACAGTAAATTAATAAGTCCTTATTTTCGAAAGTTGTTTTCTATTTGCATTTATTCTGATAGAAAATGGGAGAGTAGTGATATCTTTACCATAGAATATATGTTACGTTGTGCATATTTCAATTTTATATCACTAACTTGGGCATTAGAAATACTATATTACTACCAGGAAGTTGAAGAAAAATAAGAAGCCAATTTTAAGAATGTGAATCACGAATTATGATAAGTTATGTTATCACACCTGTAATTAAAATGTGATTTCCTAATACCTACACTTTGGACGATTTAAACATATTTGCAAGTGTTTCAGTTACATAAAACCAACTCGAATCAATTGAACAAAGTTCATTTTCAATTAATCCAAACCTCATTTTCACTACTAATTCACTCGGAATACAATCATAATATCGCACAAACAAGGCACAGATCTCCTAATCCGCAAGTTAGGCATAACAACCTTCCCCCTTGATCAACAAGTTACATAAAAATCTTCTTGCCTTGATCAACAAGTTAATTACGTGTAACCTTGCTTATACTTGCGAAAGAGATCCTCAGTTTTCGCATTGCGAAATGCACAACACCCGATCAAATAAACACATATTAAAGCTACAAGGGTTATGATCAAAATTATATTAGCCATCCTCCATTCCTTCTTCAGATTCTCAAGCAACCCGGCCTTGCATGAATCACAAGCATAACAAAGCTCGGTTTGCTCATTGCTCCAGTTTAGGCAATCCATATCAGCTGCATTGTTGATTGGACTTATCCAATATGTCGGGTTTACAAAAGTATACCCGCACTGCGTTGGAGGCTTACAACATCCTGACTGTAATCAAAGAGATAAAAATGTTATTAAAATATATTTAGGGGAATAAAGATATGCACTACAACATGGTTATGTTAGAATCTTTGCCTCTCACCTTTTTCTTACATACATATTCTCATGAAAACCAGCTTTCACTTATTCTTGTCATGTTTTCATGTCCCTTACTGTATCTAGTTGGTCACTACACCACCCTTCGTTAACACGCATACCATATTCGAGTCAGTATCTTATTAGCTAATTATGAACACTTAACAAGAATAAATTCAGTTTTTTTTTTCCATAGTAACGAGGAAATTGCTACATTATGATGGTAACACATAATTTTACTAAAAAAAACAAATTATAAATTTATAAGCCTTTAAAGTGGTACCATACGTAATATTGTAATCATGCAACAATCTAAAGTAGTAGCATACATCCCAAAATTGTACCTGTTTGATTATAATGAATTACAAAAGGGAGTAGAGCTTCTATATAACATGATTAAAGTAACTCTAAAATATGGATACAAAATGGAAGTAATAATGAAGAAAAAAAAACAGATTAAAAGTTTAGTATAAACCTGTAACGGAGTAATGTGTGCATTGAAGAAATCTTGAGCCATGCGATAGGTTTGATTTAATTCAGCGCATAAACTAGTAGAACTTAAACAAGTTCTGATTTTGTCCCATTTATAATTGCTTCTAACTCGTCGTCTTAAAAATCCTGAGTAATCATCAAGCCGGTATTCTAAGAAAGCCCGGCTCGGCTCAGGATGACCCGCGCCCCTAATAGTTACCATGTACACAAAAACCACCAAACAAGCTAGCAAGATGATAAGTACAAGCATGGAAATAAGATAGAACACAAGGAGCCATGAAACTCGCCAAAACCCTCCAATGAACCCGGCTATGGCTACAACCAAGATCAAAACACCTAGAACTATAACGGGCCATTGTAGGATTTGGACACAAGCATTGTCGTCCTCGCTTGCTAGCCAGATCCCGGCTCCAATGATTGGGATGGAGAGCAACATGGCCACGAAGTTGATGCCTCCAATGACATTGTTGCTCATTGCCATGTTTGTTTTGGAGGGTGGTAGATATTGAGAGGGTTTAGGACACAAATGTTTTTGTTCTTTATCTTTGACGTATAAAAGCTAGTGAAGAAAGGAATTATGAGATGGTTATTATAAGGGGGTTTTGAGCTTTTGGCACATTTTCTGACCACTTCACTTTCACTTTTGAAAAAGGGTGGAAATACCTTGATTGTGTTTGAAAAATGGTGTTTTGTCAGGATGGTATCAACTTACCATAAGACCCTTAGTGGATTATTTAACCTAGGAATAAATTATTCAATTGATCGCCTTTTACATGTAACAATGAAAATGTATTGAAAATTTTCAAACGATCATTATTTGTAGTAGTATAGAAATAAAGTTTGGTCTACAAACAATGTACACAAACGTGCCGTAGGCTAGACATATAGGCACCACCTTTGGCGATATATTTGATCAAAACCATCGAGCCCAACATTATTCATGTGGAATCCCGAATCCTCGTTACCCATCCCATGTTTTCAAATATATACTTTGATATTCATTTTCATATTATTTCCCGTGAAAAATTAAAGGGAAAGCTTGAAGTCATGTTCATTCTTCTAAACTGAAAGTCACTGATACTTCTACTTCCAAACCATGTTTGTCTGATATAAATGGTCATCTTTTGAGTTAGAAGGTTATTAGTAGATAACAAAGTCGTCTCTAAAGCGTGTATATTGCTTCTATCGCACAAGCAATGTGTTTATCAACCACATTGTATTAACTAATTACGTATGTCATTGATGTACAAGGACTAGTCAGAGAGCTTGCTTGAGTGCTTCTAAGCTTTAAAATTCTAATATTACATTTGTAAATGGTCCTTTGTAACGTTTGAACGTACAATCCTTTGAATACAAGCCAAACGACTTTTGATGTAAGTTTGTGAACCATTGGTACATATTTAAAGTTGGAATCAGTTTTTGGCCTCAATTGTTAAAACTCAAGTCATCCGTCGTACGAACCTTTTGCTGGTTTTGAAACACTCAACTTTGTGGAAAAAGATAAAACCTTTGTTAGCGTTTACTGCATCCATTCCACAATAAATTCTGACCATACTATTTTAATCTACACTGCTTTATAAAGCATTTAACCTATTTATTTTTGAAAGTCTTAAAAAATTAAATAAAAAAGATTACTTTACTGGGAAAGATATAAAACCATTAGAAAATATTCACCATACACATTTAAAAGCCTTTAAAATTTTTTAATAGCCAAAACTTGTAACAGCCCAAAACATGAAACAACCAATTAAATGATAAAGTTGTAACGGCCCATATACGTTTTTAATACAGTCAACTTGTAACTGCTAACATTGATATTGTCATCAATTCAATCAAATTGTAACTGCTGCATTCATGTGATCCATTTGTAACCATTTAAGTGTAAACCACAAACTCAAATACGAGTCCAAAAACCTAACACTCTAACAAAATTCATTACACCATTTTCATCTCTTTATTTTATCTCTTTTAAAAACACAAACACCTTTCTTTTTCTTTCTTCAAACCACCAAATTTTTTCGTCTCACATATCAAATTTTGCTGCCACTACCATTTAGTTCTGCCCCCACCTTTGCCAACCTCATGTGCCGTCAGCCTCTACCGCCGCCATTGTCTCCGCCGTCTGCCAAGCTAATGATCATGGCTTTGGAGGAATACGGGTACCAAAGCAGAAGAGGAATACGGGTACCAAAGAAATGGAGGTCTTCTTATTCCGATGACATCATTTTTTTTTAAAAGGTGATGAAGGTTTTGGAGATGAATGAAGAGGGTTTAAGATGTTTGATTTGGATGATTTTGTTAAAATGTTTGATGACATCATGGTTAATTATTGCAATGATGATTTTAAGAAATGTTAAGGGCTTACATCGTTGATGACAAATGCTAATGTTTGATGGATTTGGATTTTTTTAAGGATAGAGTCTTATGAATTAATGATTGATCTGCAAAACATCCGTGATCCTGAATCTATTAACTTTTGATGAAGTGACTGAGATTTTTAGTTAGTTTTTTTTCATCATGTTATGTTAGTTATTTGGTTATTGTAGTTTTGAATTGATAATGATGATAACCCGTTTGGGGTTTTATTTTGTCGAATTGTTAGAATTTTAATAGATTTGTGATTATTAGGGTGTTTGGAATTGTTCAATTTACTTTCCTACTACTTACGTTCTACAGTAAGAAAATTTTTATTATGTAGTGATTGTTCACTGTTAAAAATAATTATTGAATTTGTCCAAGTTTATCATTCTCAAATCTTAAAAAAAGAATAAGCAATATCATTAAAAACGTGTAACCGTTTAAACCATCATTGTAATGGCCTCCGATAATTATTAAAAAAGTGTAACCGCTTAAAATCATTACTATCAATAATGATTATTAAAAATGTGTAACTGCATCCATAATATAAATCCACACAAACCATTTCATATCTCCCACACACAAATGTTTTTTGTTACAGCAAAAATAGTCTCTCAATATACCCTCACTTTCACTCCTCAACTCTTACTGGTACTTACTGTAGAGACTCTTTATTTTTTTCGGTAAAAAAACGCTTAGCCGGATAACATTTGCTCGCCGCAAAATATAGTCGCACGGTACCCGCCGTCGCATTGCGCGGGTACCCGGCTATTTGTATTAAAATATTTGGAAAACAAAAGAAAGTCATTTGATTGATTAACGTAAGGGTGTTTGTCGGTTCGACAATCTGGTTGTTCGGTTTATTTGGTTTGATCAGTCCGATTAATTTTCTAAATAAAATCTAATCGAATTCAAATTAGATTAAACCGAACTGAATTGAAATTGACTGAACCGAAAACAAACCAAATAAACCGAGTAACATAATATAAATTATTTATTTATTAATTTATATAGAATTTTAGCAATAAAAAATAAGGTTAAAAAATGTTATATTATAAAATATAATGTACTGTACTAAAGAGCAACCAAAATAACAGCCCAAAACAATATTCATCAGAAAAATAACGGCCCCGTTATTTATAAATATTAAAAACACTCTTACGCTTTACAAAATTTTCATTAACGGCCCTGTTATTTATAATATTTTTAAAACTTCTCGAGGTGTTTCGGTTGGTCCAAAAATGGGTTTTAAACCTCAAAAAGAATATCGGCCTGTTCCCAAAAAGCCTAATGCTAGTTCTAGTGGTAATAAGAAGAAAGGTGTGTAACCTACTATTGAGGTTAGTAATTCAAATCCATTAGAAGTTCTTAATTCGGTCTATAATGATGGGGAGTTTGGTACCAATAAGGGGACTACTAATTTGGTAAATAATGAGGCTATTTCAAGTGGATCCTCTTTTATGAATATCGATAATGATGGGGAGTTTGCTAGTAATACTCTTATTGATGAGAAAATCGATAAAATAGAACGACAAATTGGTGAAGGTAAACTTAGGCTGTTGGATAATGACGGGAACTCGCTAGTTCCTATGGGTATTGTGGAAAGTGATAGTGAAGTGGAAGTGGTATTTGATGAAACTGCTAACTTAAGGATTTCAACGAGTGGTAAAGATGGAAGTGATAAAGGTTATGGTACTAATAGATTGTTGGAACAATGGAGGGATTCTTATCCGGATAATAATGATTATGACTCGTATGATGAGGATATGTACAAGAATCATGATTTGTCTGAGTACATGTAGTTTATTTTGTTATGTTCGCTTCTTTGCCTATGTAACGGGCTGAGATATGGGACTTACCCACATCCGTTGTACTGAATCATTTTTTTGGAGTAATGCATTTATCGGGGAAACCCTTTACCCAAAAAAAGACTCTCTTACGCTATATAACATTTTCAATAACAGCCCCACTATTTATATTTAGCCTCGTTACTTATAAATATTTTCAAAAAAAACCCCTTACGCTATATAACATTCTTAATAATAACCTAGTTATTTATAAATATATCCAGAAAACCCCCTTACGCTATACAATGAAGCCAACACGAAAGCTTTGCTGCATTTGTATTTGTTTATTTGTAATCTTACTTTGTTTTTTTGCAATTCGTACACTATTTAATGAATAGTAAAAGACGTAATTAGTCCCTTATGGTTGGTTTTTTACATGTTACTCCTTTGATTTTTCTAATAACATACACTATTATACTTTTTATAAATGTTAGTTTTTCGATTTTTTTGTAACATGCATTATTAGTCCATAATAACTAATAATATACATTTCCTTCCTTAGTGGTTAAGTTTATTAGAGCATTGGGTGTCACGGCGGGTGAGCTTGCCGAATCCTACGTGGAGTTCGCCGTTCCCTCGCCACCACACCGTAGAACTCGCCGTTACCTCGCCGAATTCAACCTCGCCGTCTAGACGACGCATATAAAGACAAGATATAATGGCAAAACTGATTTCATTTTTTATATTTTAGCAACAAAACTGATTTTGTTTTTTTTTCTTTTTGAGTGTGTGTTATGTGTTTTCTGTGTGTGATTGAGACAAGGTTGAAGACATAGCGTGTGGTTAGATATGTGTTTTTTAGTTTTTAGTTTAGGTCCTTGCACTATTATGTGTTAGCAACTTAGGTTGTTTTTATTTTTTAATTTTTTTGTACGTTTTTTAGTTTCGTATTGTATTTTTATTTAAATAAAATAAATTTAGTTTGTTTTGAAAAATGAAAACAAAATAAAATTATGGGCGGGTGAGGCCCAGATGGCTAAGTTGTGGTGTGTTGTGAGAGAGAGTATTTTGAGATATTGTGTTGAAATGACGTGGCACCTAGGACCAAATGGCTTAAAACGTCTCTTCACCACACCTAATGCTCTTACATGTTAGTCCTTATTTAAAATGTACTATATAATTTAATTTAGTCCTTGATAGTTACTTTTTAATTCAGTGTTGCAAAAATCGGCCTAGGCGGCCGATTAATCGGTGCCTGTGTGCTAGGCGGGGATTAGCCATCTTGATTTTTAACAAATCAGTCTTATTAATCGTTTTGGTCAAAATCAGTCAACATACCGATTAATCGGATAAAATCAGTCAAATTGGGCATAAATCGGTCAAATCGGGCATTAATCAGTCAAATCGGACAAGGCCAACTCAGTTACGGATAGAAATCGTCTAAATCGGGAAAATCGGGCATATATTTTCAAAATTATATAATTTTATATATAAAAAGTCCAATCCGACTATTCCCTGATTAATCCCCGCCTAACCGATTAATCGCTAGGCAGTACTCGACTGCCTAGCTAGCGATTTTTGCAACCTTGCTTTTTTACATGTTAGTCCTTCATATTTTTTGTAACATGCATTATTAGTCCTTAATGAATTAAAATATACAATTTTCTTCCTTGGTGATTAAGTTTTATTAAATATTAGCCCTTCCTATAAAATGTACTATATAATTTAACTTAAGTGTGATACTTTATTTTATTTAACTTAGGTAATGTTTTTATTTTAAGGTGTCGACTTGGGTGAACCTACAACTCCGGGTTCTTAGGTTGCACGTGTTCCATCGATATGGATGCACAACATATTTAATATGTCGGCATATATTAGTTTAAAACAATTTGTATAAGAAGTTCATGCCATATGTTGGAAATGTAGGATGCATTATGCAATCTCATGTTTTAGTTAAGTGAAGAGGTGTAACCCTTGCCCTTTTTCTGAGATTTAGAATGTTCTAATTTGGTCCTTTAACTTTTCGACTTTTGTTAGTTCCGTTAAAACAAGTACCGTGTTGACGGTGACGAATCAATGTGATTGTGAGTATTTTATGTTTATGTTGCTTGTGTTAATCATTTTTAGAGGATTTTATCTAGGTTGATTATGTTCTGGGAGGTTCGTCCCGTAAATAGCTTGAAATGCCAAAAAAGGAGTCCCGACACGTCCGTTAATGTTCAAAACGAATTTTGAGAAGTTTAATTTGGAAATATGTCGTGTAAATATTCTAAACTCTTGGAAAGGTATTTTTAAGTCTAATAAAAATACTAGGAATCTTCGGGTAACATTTTAAAATCGCGATTAAGAAATATTAAGGAAACCCGACATAAAACGAAACAACTCGACCCTCCTTGGATGCCTATCCGATTTGAGTATCATAGGGGGGACAAGGAGGCTAGCTTTTAGCAAGATTATCCCATGCATGCACTATTTGTTTGACTTATTGTTTTTCAAAACACACATACACAAGTATTCACTAAGCAAAATATCTCTTCTTCTCTCCTCCTTCTTGCCTTAATCAGACGCCACCTCAAACCCACACAAACATTTCATTTTTGATTTTTGATCAAGAACATGGAGGCTTAAAACAATTTTGAGTTGATTCAAATAACTGGGGTATCATTTAAACAACGTTTGGGTTGTCGGTTCGTGTCCTAACTCGCTTTCAAAACCTTCTTTGTAAGTCTTCTAAATTTTTATTTAACTTGTACTTTTGAATGTCTAATGATCCATAGAAGCTAGTTGTATGGTGCGTTTTTTAAAAATCAAACACGAAAATTTATGAAAAACCTATTAAGGGTGCGTTTTTGGTTCGAACACAATCAAAAAAAGAGAACAAGGATTTATCATTTATATGTTGTGGTTGTGATGGTTGAAAAACATTTATTTGCTATTTAGCTTATTTTTGTTAGTAGCTTATTCGACTTATTTATAAGCACTAGTGAACCTATTTGTGGGTTTATATTGGTTCGAAACCACAAGGACAAAAGAATAGTTATTTTTGGTTACTTACCTTCTTTGTCGTATTTTTGTGGTCTATTTTGATAGCTTTTGGTAATAACCAAATGTACTACGTAGCTTATTAGCTTATTTAAAAGCTTAATATATTTATTTGGGAACTATAAGGCTCACGGCCCAATAAGCCCAATAAGTTGTGGCTTATTTTAGGCTTATTTTGGTTCGGTTTATTTTGATAACCATTGTTTGGGGCTTATATTTACTAATGGGCTTTAGTATTGGGTCTAAATCGTATTTTATATCTACTAATAACTTAATGGACCTCTATTGGGCCTTAAGGCCCAATAAGCGAAAACTAGTCGTTTCACGTGTTTTAACGAACTTTTAGAAGGCGAAACATACTTACGTAATGATATTGAAAGTCGTTTGGGGGAAAATGTGTTTTGACAAACATTGCGAAATATAGATTTTGGCATTTTGTCAGAAAACGGTGAAACTTTGAAAAAGTGTTGAAATTAAGGTGTGAGACCTTGGAAAACGTTATATAAACGAACGGGTAATGTCAAAATTTTGTAAAAATCCTATACTTAGATTTTTACTCAAAAACTTACTTTTACAATAAAATAATAAAATATTATTATTGTAATAGGTCGACTAAAAGACAAAAAAATATATCTTTTAATTATAAAATATAAAACTTCTTCAGTCGTTTGCATAATTAAACATTATTTCTTATAACTTATACAAATAATACGGTAACAAAGGTTTTAAATAGTATAGCGTTATTCTTTTATACTTAAGGTAATAATAGACCGGTTATCTTCGAAACAAAGTCGTCAACCATCACACCACTGATAACATTTAAGAGTGGCCGTTCAACGCACATTTGACCACTATGCATCCAACCTGAAAACATCTTTTGAAACGTATATCAAAATTGAACATTAATTGGACTAGGTCGTGTACGGACGTCGTTTCATTTGCTTGTTTGATCTTGATCTTGCTTGTCACCTTTGCTTAAGGTGAGTTCCCCCACTTTTTAAATATTTTCCGTTGGGGGAAAATGATACTCAAATCTGTTTTGAACTTGTTTTCGTACTGTGCAAAACTTTATTGATTTTTAGGACAATGTTATGTGCCTCTGACTGCTAAGTGAATGACATGAGATTGGTAGAATATGATGTGTGAATCTTAGATATCATGGATTTGCTATGTGCTGTGTGGATCTTTATAGCATGGACTTGCTATGGTTTGTGACGCTATGTGAACTTCCGCCCAATATATAGCTCCAGCTGGTAGGCTTTAGGTGGGTGCGATTTGAGAGTTGAGAACCTTGCGCGACAATGGTGTCTATATTGATATGGATTTGATAGCATGGAGTTGCTATGTTTGGAATAGAATGTGTTGCATGTATTCACTGTCATATTGCACAATTGTCCACTACTTAAAACTATGGCACATCAACTGGATCTCACAATCGTTATGTTTGACCTTTTTTGAGTTTCATTCTTTCAGGTGTTGTTTTTGATCGGTGTTGGAATGTCAAAGTGAAAAACTTTAGCAGACCATAAGAGAATCCTGTAAGGATCATGTTTTGAGAGACCTTGTATTGACTCTCTATTCTGAACTTAAGCATTTTGGGATTTGTTATCTTGAGACTAGAATCATCCCCCGTAAGGGAAATTTGTTTGTAAGCGTTGAGACTACGTGATGTGTTCCTGATGTATCTTCACTTAAGTTCTACTTGTGGTCGGAGAATGTCACGACACTTGTTTTGAATGCATTTTAGTATTTCTTTATCTTGTATCTTGTGTTGTGATTATCAATTCTCCGTCACGCCTCGTGTTTCCGCCGTTGTCGGGGTGTGACAGATTAGTATTTAGAGCCAAGGTTATAGAGAACTAGGTGGTTTGGCCTAGACTATAACCTAGGAACCTTCATATAGTTGCATGATAGGATCTATGTGTGCCTATTACTTGCTTTTGCGCGTACGTAATGTCTATCGTCTATCGTATTAGTTAAGTCAATCAATGAAATGTGTGAGCTCAATATTGAGTACAACTGGGAAAGAATACGGGTATAAATACGGTGGTCAACGTAGTTATAAACGTATCACGACTCACGTGTATTTAGTAATATCGTTCACACAAATCAGTGTCGACACCTTAGGACCGTATGTGTGTGTGTGTGTGTGTGTGAATATATATATATATACATATATATATATATATATATATACATATATATAGATATTTGCGTATTATAGTATACTAAGACACCCTTATGGCTAGCTTTCCATCCTATCTACACGTTTACCTATTTTCTCCTTCATGTAGATAGCCGCACTCAGGATGACGACACGAAGTGAAGGGGCGATCACTACTACAGCCAAAGTGGAAGGACGGGTGGACAGATGGTAGAGGAGGTGGAAGGACTGGAGGAGCCGAGGGCAGAGGCGGATTCAACAGAGGTGAAGGACAAACTAGTAAGCGCTAACATGCCAAAGAGAGAGGCTGTAATAGAGGTGTTGCTGGAGTCCTAGACTTCGTCTCACATAAGCATTGCAACAATTGCAGAAACCTACTTCCCACTATCTGAGCACAATTAGGCAACAGGGTAACGTTTCAGGGGAACTATAGGAATCAAAACAGACGGTGATCTGGCGCTGTCAATGACTAAGCATTGTCTTGGTTAGGGGCGACGTTAGGAATGTCATTGTGAACACGACCGAAGGGTTTGTACCTATAAGGAGTTCTTAGCTTGTCACCCAAAGGTGTATGATGGTAAGGGAGGTGTTATAGTCTATACCCATTAGATTGAGAAGATGGAGTCAGTTTAGGATATGAGTAGATGTGGAAATGACCAAAAGGTGAAGTACACTACTGGTTTATTTGTCGACAAGACTCTTACGTAGTGGAACTCTCAGATCCGCACACGAGGCCTAGAAACCGATGTTGGCATGGCATGGGGAGACTTTAAGACTTTAATAAGGGAGGAATTTTGTCCGAACAATGAGATGCAAAAAGTGGAAACTGAGTTTTGGAATCACGCCATGGTCGGGGCTGGCCATGTTGCGTATACGGATAGGTTCCATTAGTTGGCTAGGTTAGTTCCTCATCTAGTTACCCCTGAAAACAGAAGGAGTGAGAGGTATATCTATGGACTTGCTCCATAGATCCGAGGGATGGTGTCAGCAATGGAGCCAACGACAATTCCATAGATCATGCAAAAAGCTAGTACACTAACCGATCAAGCTATTAGGAATGGATCACTAAAGAGGAACCCTGAGAGGAGAAGGAATGATGGAGAGCCTAGTAGAGACAGGAATGGGAAGGATGATAAAAAGAGGACCAAGACTGGGAATGCTTTTGCTACAACTACTAACCCGATGAGGAAAGAGTACTCTGGTGCAACTACTAAGTGTGAAAACTGCAACCTACACCACTCACCTGAGTCGCCTTGCCGTGCTTGTTTTAACTGCAACTGCTTTGGGCATTTTGCTAAGGATTGTAAAATGGCACCTAGGATGGTGAGCCCAATGAATGCTAGAAACCCAACTGCTACCCATGGAGCATGTTTCGAATGTGGTGGCACTGACCATTTCAAGGCAGCATGTCCTAGACTAAACCAAGCACAGAGACTAGGGGAAACCGTCCAAACCAAGTTATGGCTAATAATGGGGGACAAGGTTGTGGGAACAACGGCAACCAGGCACGTGGAAGGGCATTTATGCTGGGAGCAAAGGAGGATCGCCAGGACCCAAATATAGTGACGGGTACGCTCACTTTAAACAATCACTATGCTACGACTCTATTCGATTCTGGTGCCGATTATAGCTTTGTTTCCACTACTTTCATACCTCTGTTAGGCATAGAGCCCAGTAACTTAGGTTTTAATTACGAGATTGAAATAGCTAGTGGTCAACTAGTAGAGATAAACAAGGTCATTCGAGGTTGCAAACTAGAGATAGAAGGTCATGTTTTCAACATCGACTTGATACCATTTGGTCATGGGAGTTTTGACATGATTATAGGCATGGATTGGTTATCCAAAAGCATGAGGTCCACCCTCGTAATTCGTTTGCGATGTGAGTGTAATCTATGACTTTTGACAATTTCGATATAGTTGAGAGTTTTTCTTTATCACCTTTTCCTAATACTTTGCCCTTTGAGCGGGGACATCATTTAGCAGCGTTATAAATTCTTTTCAAGACAAGAATAAGGATTTGCATCACATTCGAGGTCCAAAAGTGAAAAGTTTGACCCAAAAAAGTCAACAATGATCTAATGGCATCATAACTAAAGCTTTTAAGTTCTAAATTGCTATAAACTAGCTATCAACATTTTCTGACATCATTTAGTACCAGTAAAAGTTAATCTAAAGCACAATGATTAGCATCACATTTTAACTCCAAAAGTGAAATGTTTGACACCAAAAAGTCAACCACATTAGGGGGTGTTTGTTTAAGCTTATATGAGTTCGGCTTATATTTCATAAGCTCGTATTTTATGGCTTATCAGCTTATTAGGATTTAAGGATAGAAATTTTTTATCAACCGAACATAAGCCCAAATAAACGAGCTTATGCGATATAAGCCGAAACCATATAAGCTCCTAAGCCGACTTATGAGCTTAAACAAGCACCCCCTTAGATATTGCACATTATAATACCATGCTAGTAAGTAGTAACAACTAAAGCTAGTACTGAATATACAAACATAAAAAATAGTTACCTTCTTAGTGACTTCTTAACAGTCATATTACAAATATAAGGTGCATTCTTAGGAGGTACAGGAGTAGGAGGTGCAACATTAGCCCCCATCTTATCAAAACTTACTTCAACAGTCCCTGCTAATTGAATATCTTCAGTTACACCCCCTGAACTTTCACTTTCACTTTCACTTCTATGGAAAGCAATCAAAGTTGCAGCATGAGGCATCAGCCCTCTTCTCTCAACCAAATACTGCTTAACCAAATAAGCCAAAAGCTTAACATAAGCTTTAGGTAACATCATAGATTCAGCAAAAGATTCAGCTAAAAGCTCAACAGTCATGTCAAGCTCTTGTTCTTGCATGACACGTATTAAAAGCATTGACCCAGATGGTAATTTGTGAAAAAGCTTGAAGCTTTGGAGGATTTGAAAGTTTTTGAGATCTGGGTCAGTTAGGAATCTGCCATTTGGAAGTGGGTTTTGTGTTTCTTGGGTTAAAGATGATGTTTGGGATGATGGGTTTGAGGTGCAAGTGAGGATGAGGTTGAAACGAGGGGTGGGTTTTGGGGTGTTTGGGAAATGGGACTTGGAGTATGGTGGTTGAAGAAGGTGGTGGTGGTGGTAGTGATGGTGGTCAATGGTGGAAGAAAGAGAGAATGATGCGGTGGCCATTGGTTGTTTGGTTTTTTTTAAGTGGATAAATATGTTTTGTACTTTGTATAGTCGTCTTTAGACCAATGTTTTTTTTAGAGGGGTAATTCTTAAAAGGGTCAAAAACTTGAAATGTCATTCTCTATCCAATGGATTTTTTTTTTAAATAACTCGTGTAATCAGAGCAACGGTGCAACTTATACAGAAATTGACAAGTGTCTCTAAAAGTACAAAAGTATATAGTACATGTGTAAGGTATATGTATCATTATGTCTGTAAGGCAACTAGTAGTATTAAGACAACTATGTATTGAGCAACTGAACATTTTTGTCTTTTTGACTCGTTAAAAAACATGAAATGACTAAAATACCCTCAGATGATGATGCGCAATGACTAAAATGCCATCTCTTTCATTATTATTATTATTATTATTATTATTATTATTATTTTATAAACATCACTTCATTAGAAAAATAAGAATTACAACAAATTAAAAAAAAGCCGAGATAGTATCTGGGCCTCTACTCCTTTGGCAATAGCAAAACTAATCCTATTATTATTATTATTATTATTATTGTTATAAATAACATTTTAAGCAATTCATCCCTGTGAAGCAAATCAAACCACCATTTCATTTTCAGTCAAAAACACACATCATTTTTCGGATAAACCAACACCACCAATAAATTCTTCTCTTCATAAACCAACACCACCAACAAATCCAACCAAAACCACCTACATAATCATTTTTCGAATAAAATTAAAACACACATCATCTTTGTAAGAAAAGAAATAAAACCACCAGATCTATGTAGTGACGTTGACCATCAGATCTGTGTGGTGACGCCGGATCTGTGGATAATGCAAGAGGAATTTGGTCACCATCACCGGCTAGATATTAGCTTTTTTAATCATTAGATCAAACGTACGTGGTGTTGTTGAGGACGAATGGTGTGGGCCGGCGGTTTCGCATCCCAAACACCATATCTACAAGTGTATCCTCCGGTGACTAAAATGGTGGAGGTGATGACGGACTGACACAGTGGTGTGGGATGGAGGACTGAAATGATGGAGGTGATGGTGGCTTTTGTGCAAGGAGGTTGAAGAAGATAATGATATTGGCGGTGTTTATTTAAGTTTTTGAGATGAATGTATATGTGGGTACTGGGTATGTTGATTACCTTTTGTGTAGCAAACTTCTTGAGCTCATTGACAAGGTTTATTGATTTTAGGAAACACCTTACACTATTGGACAGGACGATAGAATTTAAGGAAGAGTTAGCCCAGAAATTTGGTGAGGATGACGATACTATTTTAACATAAAATAATAGGGTAAAATTACTAAAAAAATCAGTTGCCCAAAGTACAGTTGTCTCAAAATGTAAAAGTTGCCATATACAAAACATGTATAAATACCTTACACATACCTTACACATCTCTTATACACCTGGACACATGTCAATTTCTTATAAAGTTGCTCAGTTGTCAAGTTGCGCTGGGTTAGTTTGAGAAAAGAACATTGAAAAGGTGAAAGAGGCATTTTTAATATGGTTTTGGACTCTTTTAAGAATTAGCCCTTTTTTAAACAGGTTTCACCCGGTTCAACCTGTTAAACTGATTCCGGTAAAAAAAAAGTTACATTAAACCAGAGTTTCATATTTTCAAAATTACCCGTTTCGTTTGAAGTAACTCGGGTTAACCGGATTTTCGAGACCCGACCAGGTTTTGGTTTTTATAAAGTAAGTTAATTATATATACTTGCAAAGTAATTTTATTTTTACTTGTTATATTTTTTAATAAATTATTTTTTAGGCTTAATATATGGAATATTCATGATTTATATATATACTTTTTTCTGTATCGTTGCAAATGAAGACCGGGTTGACCCGATAGTCGAACCGGTAACCTGGTGACTCGACCGGGTCGATTAGAGACCCTGTTTCAAAACATTGGTTTAGACTACGCAGTTGAGTGACCGGAAACACCTCTCCCTCATCACACACATTAGTGTCATATTAGCTTTCTCTTCTTCACTTTGCACTGTCACTCTTTCTCACTTTTCACCCACATTAATGAAACAACTTTCACCAAACAAAACAATTTTTTTTTATTAAAAAACTAAAACTTTTATTATTCATAAATTAAAAACGTTACATGGATAATAAAAAACGTAAACTTGTGAAATTAAAAACGTTAACATTCAAAAACTATAAATCGTATCCTTGTGGAAAACCTTAATCATGTTTCTTAATGTAATGTTAAGATAATAGGCTGATGGTTTAAGGAAAAACACCGAAACATTATGAACTATCAAAACAGCTCCGACGGTGATAGATTTTCCATAACCCCCCTGTGAAAGGACTTTGCGATGAATTGTACCAGAAATATACCAGAAGGATCTTTGACTGTTACGGTTAGCTCACCCAGTGCATACGGCGTACAAAACTTGATTACTGCTACAACCTTTTCAAGTTTCTCATTCGTGCAAAATGTTTTCATATCGTCAAAACAACCAATTGTGATCGTTGGGCCAATTTAGTGCCCAATTGTCTCTGCCTAGATTTAAACATAAATTAGGCTAAGTAAAGAAGACTCATTGATTTAATCAGTGAGTAAATAAAGACTCGATGAAACATAGCTTCAGCGAGTGACATTACAAGTATTCAAGTCAAAGACATCGTCAAGGAAGTCAAAGATTACTTGAAAACCTACTCATCAACTGAGATGGATATCAGTTGATATGTATTGGGAAGATGCTGGTGGTTTGAAGAGAGTCAGGGGTGACAATACCCTGATGATCTTTCTACTCTTTGAAATAACAAACTGAGCATAGCTCATTTCTCTAAGTGTTTAGGAGGGACAATTCGATAAAGCAAAAAGGCGGGACAAAAGGTCTTTCGAATTAAAGTACCGCCTAGTACGAGTTAGTGAAAGTATAGTGAACAACTGGCAAAACTGTTCACTAAAGTATGGGCGAAGTATTTCCAAGAATGGCCGTGCATTTAAAGCAAGTGTACTTCTCTTGTTAGCCGTGTTTTTAGTAAAAGTGATGGTCATTATAATTTCCGAGCCTTGTATAGGAAAACGTAGTTTTACAAGAATTTCTCTAAGCTAATTGGGCCTTAGTGTCGGGCTTAAAGCCCACGTGTAATAGGTTCGGCCCAAAGAAAAGCCCACAAGGCTTGTCCACTCTTGTAACTATTTAAAGCCCCCTCCAAGTGTGGAGAGGGTGTTGCTTCTTATTTCTTTCTAGTGCAAGTAACCATCTTTATTTTCTCTTTTTGTCTCTCTCTCTAGTTTTTTCTCTCTTTAAAATCTTTTCTCTTATTTTGTGTTTTTGGTGATGAAATAATACATCTAACATGTGGTATCAAGAGCCAAGATTGGGTTTAGTGATTTGTTTGTGGTAACTTATTTTGAGCTTATTCGTTCGACTTATTTTGTGCTTATTCTCACGTTTCTCTTGGTGTTAGATATCTACTGTTTCATTATTTCATTACATGCCATATTCGTTTTATTTTTCTTGAGCTTTATTACAACTCACTTTGGGCTTATCAACCAATAAAGGGTGCGTTCTGTGGTGTCAAGAAAAGTAAGTTTTCTTTAAATCACAAACAATAGAGGTGCGTTTTGGTTTAGTTTGTCACGTTTTTTTGTTTTGTTTGAACCAATAATGTGTGTTTTTGGTTTGACAAAGTAAAACAACGTTATCGTTCTTACTTCACGATCGTATGAGTTTGAAGTTTCTTTAGCGTGGCTTATTTGTGATGATATGTGAGCTTATTATTTTTTAGAGCTTATTTTGTTTCTGTGGTTCTATTCTTCATAGCTTATTTCTTCGAGTTAACTAGCTTAATCTTCAAGCTTATTCAAGCTTATTTTTGGTGTGCTTATTGTCCTTTGTGGTCCACTCGGTTGAAGACAAACGTGGTGTCATAGATCCATGTTTTAAGGTTCAAGGACTTGTGTTTTTGTTGGTTTCTCAACAAGACAAACTCAAGGACGATTGTATGTTTTGGCTTCTAGTTGGAACCCATCTTGGTACCGAACAACTTATGTTCAATACAAACCGAACAACCAATTTGTCTTTGTGTACTGAACAACTCGAACAGCCTTGTAAACCGAACAACTCAAGACAACTTAAAAACCGAACAACTAATTGCTTTGAATACCAAACAACTCAAAACGATTCGTACCGAAGAACTCTTTACCGTAGAACCGAACAAACATTCACAAGTGTTGAAACCGAACAACTTATATCATTTGGAAACCGAACAACCCGTTATTCTTAAGGAAACAAACTACTTACAATCAAATGGAATCGATTTACTTGTTTTAAGTCGTTTCGGATTTTTTGGTTTTGTGTGACGGTTAACT
Organism: Tanacetum coccineum; assembly: GCA_026074375.1. Lineage (NCBI taxonomy): Eukaryota > Viridiplantae > Streptophyta > Magnoliopsida > Asterales > Asteraceae > Tanacetum > Tanacetum coccineum. The sequence goes on along the minus strand of BQNB010001908.1, from coordinate 43,620 downwards.
ATGGGACTTATAACTACTACCATTACGATCGTGAACTCGTTTCGATCATCGTGGTATATTTGGTTTTCACCGACGATAACCGTACCATCCAACGAGTTTAAAAACACAATCGTGAAATTTTATATCATTTCAAATCATAGAAGAAAGGGAAAAGGTGGGAAATTTTTTTTATTATTAAACTTAAATGCAACTTTGACACATGCAGTCCCTCATCTCCAAGTAAACTTCACCATTAGTCCTTTCTTTCTTTATTAACCTATTTTGATGAAACTCCTTTGCACCGTTAGTCCTTACAAGCTATAATTCAACCGTTAGCCCTCCAAAGTGAACCAAATTTTGCCGTTTGTCCTCTTAAGCTCATTAATCGTTAACGAAAGTTCAAGTTCTTCAATTACAACAACAATTTCAACATCAATTAATCATTGTTTCACGGTTTTTTCTTGATTTAGTAAAATCCCATAAAAGTCAATTCTTTTTACGGTTTAAGTCATAGATTTGTAAAATCCCGTGAACGTCAATTGGTTTCAATCCACAACAACAATCACTTTACTCACTAAAGATCCTTGTTTATCATTTCATATCACTTTTGCAATGTCTACTCAACAAGACATTTATGCAGCCGGTTCCGAAAACCGCCCTCCTATGCTTAACAAAGAGAACTATGTTCCATGGTCATCACGTCTTCTCCGGTATGCTAAGAGCAGACCAAATGGAAAGTTAATCTACAATTCCATTATAAATGGTCCTTATGTCAGACGAATGATTCCTGAACCAGGTGATGCAAACCGTGCGGTTCCTGTCAATGAAACCTTTCATGAACAGACAGATGATGAACTCACTAAGAAGGAGCTTAAACAGGTAGAAGCCGATGATCAAGCCATTCAGACTATTCTTCTCGGTCTTCCTGAAGACATCTATGCTGCTGTTGATAGTTGTGAAACTGCTCAAGAAATCTGGTTACGAGTTCAACAAATGATGAAAGGTTCAGATATCGAAATTCAAGAGAAAAAGGCCAAGTTGTTTAATGAATGGGAAATTTTTACTTCCACTGATAGGGAATCGATTGAGTCTTACTATCATCGTTTCTCAAAGTTGATGAATGATTTCAAGAGAAACAAACACTTTCCAGAAAAAATTGCCAGTAATCTCAAGTTCCTAAACAACTTACAACCAGAATGGAGTCGACATGTTACCATTGTTCATCAAACAAAGAACTTGCATACAACAGATTACACTCAGTTGTATGATTTCTTGAAGTACAATCAAAAGGAGGTAGATGATCTAAGAGCTGAATGACTTGCAAAAATACATGATCTGCTAGCACTCATGGCAAATTCCAACAATTCTTTCAATTATCTAGTGTTTCACCAAGATCAACCATCACCAAGTACCTACATGCAACAACCACAACCCATCAACAACAACTATAACCCACAACTATCATTCAACCAGAACTACATGCAACAACCAATGCCAAATCCCGAAGACATTACAGATCCCACAACCGCAATAAACATGACACTTGTTCTAATGACTAAGGCATTCAAACTAAACTACTCAACACCAACCAACAACAACCAGAGAATTTCATCAAACCCTCGTAATCGGCAGATTGCTCAACCGGGTATGAATATGGGTCAAGACAGACAGATGCGGATGGTTGGAGCTAATGGTGGGAATCAGTTTAGACAGTATGCTGGGCAGAATGTTGGGTATCAAAATGAGTATAATGCAGTACAGAATGTCGGGAATCAGGTTGTTCAAGATGCAGTTCAGAATCAGGGTGTTCAGAATATTGGGAATGGAAATGTTGTAGCAGCACGGGCTGAGGGTAATGCGCCTGGGAATAATGGTAATCAGATAAGGTGTTACAACTGCAGAGGATTGGGTCATCTTGCTAGGAACTGCACAGTCAGACCAAGGAGAAGGGATGCTGCTTATCTTCAGACTCAGTTGTTGATTGCTCAAAAGGAAGAAGCAGGAATCCAACTCCAAGCTGAAGAGTTTGATTTGATGGCTGCTGCAGCAGATCTTGATGAAATTGAGGAAGTCAATGCAAACTGCATTTTGATGGCTAATTTGCAGCAAGCATCGACATCGGGTACTCAGACTGACAAAGCTCCCGTCTATGATTCAGACGGATCAGCTGAGGTACACAACTATGACAACTGCTATGATAATGAGATATTTAATATGTTTACTCAAGAGGAGCAGTATACTGAGATACTCGAACCCATTCCTGAACCACACCAAGTACAACAGAATGATAGTAATGTTATTTCTGATTTCTCGAGTGTGGAACAGGAGGGGGGAACAGTAGATCAACATCCTGCAACTGTTGAGGAAACACGTGCTTACTTTGAATCATTATATAATAATTTGGCACTTGAAGTTGAAAAGGTCAACTCGGTAAATCAGAAAATGAAAGAAACAAATGCTGATTTGACCACTGAGCTTGCTAGATATAAAAATCAAGAAAAGTGTTTTGAAATTAGTCAAGAAAAATATGACAAACTTGAAAGATGTTATCAAAAGTCGGTTTATCAAGAACAATGTCTTACTAAAAAGATAAATGCTCTTCATTTAAGTTCCGGTAAACAAATAACGACTTTGAATGAGGAAATTTCAAATTTAAGTAAACAGCTTTCAACGGAAAAATCAACTGTTTCTTCTCTTCTTGAAGAAAAGAAAAAGTTGAAGTCTGATTTCAAAATACGCGAAGACGAGCTTCTTGATAAACAAATTCAACTTGAGAATAAGATAAAGGAATTAGATAATATTTTGGTTAAAACGGGTCAATCGATTCAAACGATGCACATGCTTTCACCTAAGCCAGACTCGTTTTACCACACCGAACAGAAAATGGCTTTGGGTTATCAAAATCCTTTTTATCTCAAGCAAGCTCAGCGAAAACAACAGAGTTTGTATAATGGCAAAGTGTTACTTGAAAAGCATGATCCTCCTGTTGTGCATGATTCGGAAGAGACACTGCAAACTTGCTCAAGAGAGTCCGAAAAAAATGAACATTGAACAAGAAATAAAAACCGGCAAACTACACAAAGATTAATCATCTTTCGGGGATTTTTTGTTTCTTAAAACGGCCAAGTCACAGAAGGAGGTGTACTTTGTTTGTAAATACTTCCAAAACGGCCACTGTTTCAAAATCGATTTCAAAACCAAATGAAGAATTTTTGGATGACACTACTCTAAGTGTTGCACGAAAATTTCTAAATGAGGTAAAAAGCACCATTGTGACTCTTCAACGTGTTGTCAAACATAGAATGACTTTAGATACACACAATTGGTCGTCCAGTGCTCATCAAGAGATTCACAAAATTTTAAAAGAAGAAATTTTTCCTATCATCAACCAAGTGGATTCTAGACTTCAAAATTTTGAAATACAATTTTTGAAAGAAGCAGCCAAATTTGTTCGAGACTTTAAATCTCTTGCAAAAGAAGCTGATGAATCTCTTGCTAAGCACAAGACATTGGAATTGGAAATTGAGCGTCTCTTGAGAGCAGTTGTCAGTCAAGACATTATGTCTATTGTGCAAAATCCATCGGTTGTAGATTCATCAAATCTCCAAACTGAGCTTGACCGTACGAAAGAACGTCTTGAAAATTGTATCATTAAAAAGGAGAATGAATATGCTAAACTTTGGAATGATTGGTACAAAAAGTGTGAAGAATGCAAATATGACAAAATTTCGTACGATAAAGCTTACAATGACATGCAACACAAAATCGAACGGTTGCAAGCTCAGTTGGGAGATCTCAAGGGTAAAAGTACGGATACTCCATGTGTATCAAATACCCTTGATCCTTTGTCTCAGAAACTTGAAAATGAGAATGTCGAATTAGAGTTTCAGGTTCGGAATTATGAAAAGGAAATTGCTCACCTTAAGACCACATACAAAAACCTGTTTGACTCTATTTCTGTGACACGTGCTCAAACTAAAACAATAATTGACTCTTTGCAACACAAATTACATGATACGATCTATGAAAATGCTAAGCTAAGAGCCCAGTTATTTGATAAAGTTTCTGACCAAGTGGACACCACCAAAGGTACGAGTACGAATACTAAGTTTGCAAATCAATCAACCGAGAGGAAACCATCTTTGCAACCTTTAAGAAAAAACCTTGTTGTGAGACAACCAAATGCATTTCAATCTGAACGTATAACATTTTCAAAAAATTGGGTTCCTCAAAAGGTTGATGAGACGAATGATTTGTCAAAGCCAGTCACTTCAAACTCGGTACCCACACCACAAGAATAAAAAATTATGAAAAATAATAATGTGATTACCCCAGGAATGTTTAGGATTAATCCTTTCAATCCTTCTAGGGAATAAAAGTATGTTCCTAACAAAGTTAGAGCGAGCGTTAGGACAAATCCGATCACTGTTTCACAACCTCATGTCGTCACTAAGAAAGATGTTAATTCTGACTCAAATGGTTTATCTTCTACAGGAGTAGACAACACTGCTAAGACCAGAAGGCCACAGCCTAGGAGCAATACAAAGAATGATAGGGTCCCCTCTGCGTCTAAGAGTAGTTGCAACAAGAATAAAGAAGTTGAAGTAGAAGAACACCATAGGAATTTACTGCTTTCTAAAAATAAGAAACATATGTCATCTGCATGTAATCACGTTAAGCCTGATATTCAGAATGATAAATCTGGAGTTAGTTGTGCTATGTGTAAGAAATGTTTAATCACTGCTAATCATGATGTATGTATGCTTAATTATGTGAATGACATGAATTCTCGTGGCAAGAAACAAAAGGCAAATGTTTCAAACACTGAAAATCAAAAGAAACAAAAGCCAAAGGTTATAAAGCCTAAGAAAGTAGGGTCCAACGAGTTGAATCATTAAATTAGTTGTCAAACTTTCATTTTTAGTTATTGATGTAAAAAGGGGACCGACATCTACATTAGATCTTAAAATCCTAGCTTAAATCAAATCTGTCAAAACATAAAGGAGTGTTTGGTTTAGTTCACTTTGACCACAAAAAGTCCAAGTGAATGGTGCTTTTCACCTGAGTCAGTTTGATTTGCATTTAAAACTAATGGTTAAATAGATTTCTCAAGTTACATTTCATTTTATAAAAAGTTAAGAGTTATTTTGTGTGATTTTGCACCAGGAGAGATTTCTCTTTCTCTTTGCTTGCCAAAAATTGGATCAAGCCCTTTAAGGCTTAGTCTTTGTTTGTAGTGTGTTCAAATACACTCATTAAGAGTGAGTATTGCAGGGTTTACCATTAAGGCAACCTGCAAAGTGGTTTAGCCAATTTTGCCATTTGCATCAGTTAGTACCACTGCAGTCTTTTACTGCAGTGGCTTTTGGATCAAATTTAGGATTAGCTCAAGTAGTTTTTAGACTTTTAAAATCAGTAGGTTCATAGATTACATATAGGATAATTCAGTTTAAGTCTTGTTTTCTCATTTCTAGCTTATAACTTAGGATAATCTTGCTTTTAAAAGTTCACAAAAATCTAAAAAAGTCAAAATCAGTAGATTTAGAACTTAGTTTTCAATTCTTAAATTTTAGCTTATAGTAGTTGTTTTAATAGGTTGAATTCATAGCTTATAAGTAGGTGATTAATTTTCCATAGATTTAGCTTTTGATTTGGCTTATTGTGCATTTAGGCTTATATTGATTTTGAGCTTTTAGTGTATGTCCCTGAGGTTGCTGTCTTAATCTTCAATTTCCATAAGCTTTAAGTGTTAGTAGATAAGTGAGCTTGTTAGATTTAGCTTTTAGACATCATTAGCTTCTAGGAACAACTTTTGGTTTTAAATTTGAGCTTTAAATAAGCTTTGTGCAAGCTTTTAGTCCAAAGAAGTTTTTAAAAGCTCAAAAGCTCACTTTCTGAAGCCAGCTTATTCAAACAGCTTTTGAGAGCTTATTTCTAAGTTTCAGCTAGTGCTTGCTTTATTAAAAGTGTTCAAAAAAGTGTCATCTTCAAGATTTAGCTTTTGGTTTTCAAAAAAAAATGCAAAAAGGTTTTGCCAGACTCGAACCTACGACCTCTCCCACACAATACACACGTCTTACCAGTTTGCTTCAATAGCCCATCCAACCATTCCTTGCACAATTAATTGTTTATATTCATTTTGGCTTTATAAACCCAATAAGCTATTTCAGCTTATTTCGTGGCTTATTTGATAAGCTGTGACTTTGGGGTTATTTTTTCTAGGATTTAGATAGTTCAAGCTATTTTCTATCATTTTTCTAAAATTTTTAGAGTTAATTTAGTATTTTAATCATTTATTTTCATTAAAAACTTAAAAAATCATAAAAAATAGAAAAATAATCAAAAAAAAAAAAAAAAATTTAGAAAATTTTCTTTTATCCTAAAGTTCATAGGAAAATTAGTTTTGCTTTCATAGGGTCTAAATTGTAAAATTTCATTTTCTAAAGAACGGGATTCATTCTCATTCTCGTTTTTCGTATTTTAACGCTCATTTTAACTCCGTTTTTGTTCTAGTTTTCTTTAAACTTACTTTTTAGTCAAATAGAGTCCATTTAGAAAGAAAAACTCAATTTAGGTTTAATTTTATAAATTTAGGGTTTGTAGCTTCCGTTTAAGGTTCTCGTTTTGCGTTTTTAGATAAAATTTAAATTCCCGTTGTTTGTTTTCATTCTTAATTGTTATCATTTGCTTATTTTAATTTGTAGAAGTAGAAAATCAAACCAAACTTTATATCCCATTCAAATCATTGTCCAAGCATCAAACGTAGTCTCAATTTCACAAGTCGTTGGGGAAACGACCCGGGGAATCATACTTCCCGGTTAAGATACGTATTATATTATATTATATATATTTTGAAGAATTTCTTTTTCACCTTTGTCCTCAAGGGTTAATTGGTAATTTTCCATCGTATTATATTATATATTTTACACGTATCAAAATTTTGGCGTCGCTGCCGGGGATTTGTGATTACGATTCTATTATTTGAAGTTTGTTGATCGTGTTTTGGAGAACCTTTCGTTTTCGAAAGTTACGCTTTTAAGAAAATCAAAAATATAAAAAAGGCAGCACTCACTTTGTTCTTATCGGGATGGATGCGGAGCGATGGGTTTAACATCAATGGCATACATGCCAGGCGCAAGAACTTTTGGTTTGACAGAGTCACTAGTGACACAGGACACTTTGCTTTTCAACTGAGCCTTTAGACTCTCAATTTCATTTAACATGGTAGATGTCTTTTCTCTAGTGTGAACACGCGTAATCTTAATGGAGTCATACAATTCCTTGTAATGTTGCTTCACCTTTTCTATTTCTGCTCTAAACCGTTCATTTTGTTCAAGAAGATCAGTGACATCGTTAGCATTATAAGGCTCACAACTTCTGTCATTCACATTAGAGACTAGAACTTTCAAGTCTCTAATCACGTTGTCTTTTTCTTGAATCTGATGTTCGAGATTCTTGATCTTAAAGAATGAGTTAAAATCAGGAGCTTCCTGTGATGTTTGTGATTTGTTATTATCAAAACTTTCTTGAAGATGTTGATACTTTAATTGCAAATTTAGGTATTCCCTTTCAAGTTTTGAAATATGTTTTGACTCATTATGAACTTTAGACATCTCAGCTTCAAGATCTAGACAACGTGATTTTTCCACATCATACAACAGTTGATTCGACAAACAATTAGCAATCAGATTCTCATTTTCAATGAGAAGGTTTTTCTTTACAATTTCAGCACATTGCTTGTCTATAGTATTCTGGTCCACTTCGTCATTCATTTGAATCCAAAAATTTCTCTTCCTATTACCTGTAACTTACTTTAAAGAGGGCTCGTTTGAACTCCTGCAAAGTTGTTCTTTATGAGTTTTGAGAAATGGTTAAATTCAGTGATGGTAACTTTTTATTTTTGGGTTTGCTCAAAACCTCTTTCCCCTTCTAGTAACCCTCGGATGGGGTGGTTCTCTTTTATGCAAGTTTTGTCAAATTCCGTAACAAGTTGAGAGTAGTACATAAAGATTAATCTTCACTTGATCTTTTGTTGGATGAACTGCTAGGGACAAGCTTGTCAGGAGTATTTGGGTAGGTGGATACAACTGTCAATGCTGAAAGTGGTTTTGGAAACTGACGGGTTCTGAGCCTTTTTCCCTGTCTTTTTCATCTATGGGACCCAAAATATCTGTTCTGGGGTCAGATTTCTTTGTGGAGCAAAGGTTGCAAGAAGGTTCTCCTTTGAGTAATCTGGGGGGGGGAGGGGGGCAATCCTAACTTTATTTTCCAACACATTGAGGGCTTTTCATTTTTATCCTTCATTCCTCTTTCCTTGTTATCTCAGCCATATACACGGGTGTCATCTGAGTCTTGCACATAGGGACATGCATGATTGGACATGACTAATACATGGAACATTTAAGAGGGCTGTTGATATTGCTTCGCTACGAGTGAGATATATATGGGATTTTGTAGCTATCGTCTACCTTGTTCGTATTACATCATAAAATGATTTGGTTTACATATCATGTGAACCGTAGTAAGGACTAATCTTATTATTGTTTTTAGAATCTATATTCAACCTTTTCTTTTAGCTCTTTTTTTGTCAAAAACTTTTAAGGAATTTGTTTATTTTTGTTTATAATCCTTTTTCAAAAATGTATCGCTTCTTCCTACTATCCTTGATGCATGTTAAGGGTATTTTAGAACGATGTTGCAATTGTGCGAAGGTAGTTCCGATTTTAATAGAAGTTTCTTTTCGGATTTCGGTCAGAGATAATTATTCTTTTGTTCATAATCATTTGTCTTGTCAGTTAATTCAACACTTAGCCCGTTGTTCATACAACACCGACCAGTCCTTATATCTCGAAAGTACAGACATCACTGAGTCATTAACTACTTTATCTGCTTATTTACTGACAATACTTTGGACACACTGTTCATGCAATTTCATCGAGAATTTGACATCAATGCTTCATTCGTACAGAAGATACATATACTTTGTTTCAACAGTTCTTTGTTGTCTTTCCACATACTGATCATACGGCATAATATTATTAGTCACTCGTATTGTCAGTATCAGAGTCAACAACGTAGTTGTGTTGTACATCGCTTTGCATCTCGTTGTAATTCGTGTTCTTTTCTTCACAATTGAATCGTATTCATCGATCTTGTACCTTGATGGAATATTCGAGTCCATAAGATGCCTGCGTCTTCAGATGTGGAGATTTGCCTTATGAAACATGGTTGTGTAGTGGGACTTCATCAACATAGTGTCGAATGCATCACATTGACAGCTTCAAAGACATGGTCAACATTGAGTGCCAAATCATCTACATCATCATCAAAATTGGTGACTTGTTCTCGAACAAGAAACAACAGCTGCTCTTCATCCAGTACTACTCCATTCTCATGAGCATGCATAAGCAGCATTTTGTCTTTGAAGTAGTCTGAATCCTGAGTGTCGCTCTCGGTTGTGGGACATTCTCGTGCATGTGCATGATTCCTTAGCCAGTTGTAACACATAATGGTTTAGCTGACCAGGATCATGTTTCCAACTCTGTTCTGATCCTCCCAATTCCCAAGGTTCCAATAAACTCTCTCTGCATACTTCACTTTGAAATGGTCTTCCTTGATATTCACATTGTATCTACCACGAACCTCCTGAACAACAACTCTGTCGTCTTGAACTGTAGCTTTGTTCCTTGCATTAGAAGACATTATGAGTTGATTGTTTGTTTGAGGAAGATGCGATTTGTTTTGATTGAGTGAGGAGGGTAGGTGTTGGTTTGGGACTTTCGATCAAGTTGTCAGTTGTAGTGCTTATGAGTCCAAGGGGGGGGGATTGAAAGTTATCAACAAGTGATGGTTGATTTGTGGATTGTGGAGTCTCAGCTGATTGTGTTGGAAACGTTGTTTAGATGATTAGACACTAGTGGCCAGGGGTCATTACTAGGTTGAATGAACAGTCTACATCTCATTCGGTTTCTCATTTGCATGTTATCCTCATGTTGCTTCAAGTAGGCATAACAAATGATCAAAGTTTAGGACTCTTTTCAAACCTCTATTAGTTTGACTTCTGTTAATGAATCTACTCCATTCAGGTAATCATTTTGTTCACAACTTAGAGAGTTAAGCTGCATTCTGGGCATTGGTCTTTATGTTTCTCATGTCGTAATGAGCTTGTAAAACCTGACATAGTTACAGATGGTTTCTCCTTTGATTTGGCAGAACACTATTGTACTCTCAGAAGTGTTTAAAAATTACATCGTTTAATATTGAGTTTCTCGGTCATCCTTTGTTAACTCAGAAGCTTTCCGAGAAAATCATTTCACATTGTCCAAATGTCTTTGGCGTCAGTATAGTGATTTATGAGTGCGTAGATGTCTTTTGGTATACCTTGAAGTAAGATATTCGTAGCACTAATGTCAGCTTTATACCTTTCCTTTTCTTCTAATGTAAGATCTGTAAAGACTCTAACACGTTTTAGGCCTAGATGAAGGGCACCCTCAGCTCCTTCAGCTACAGTTTCTCTGAACATTCCCATTTGAAATGGAACTTTAGTAATCGACTTCATAATGTTCTCTCCATTATCTTTTCCCAAACAATTCAGATACCGAATTCGTTGTTTGGCCAAAGATTCAAAGTCTGTTCTTTAAGCATTGGTGGCGCGGTATAGGACCACCGGCATACTGGATTTCTTTGACATATTAGACACTTGATTTATAGTTTTCGTGATTTTACAATGTCTAAGATTTAAAGATAAAGATTTATCGGGATTTTCAAGTTAAGCACTAGAAAACCGTAAATGAATGATCGTTTGATGTTAATGTTCGTTTGTTGTTTGAATAATGTCTTTTAAGTCCTTGATTATGGTTTATGTTGATGTTTTGTTATGTTTGATTAAGTGTCGTGTAATGTTTAAAGTCCGAAGGTTACTTATATGAATTTCTAATTAAAATGATAAGCAAACCACCTCCTGATAATGACCAAACCGCCACTGTGAAAATCAACCAAACCGCCTTCTGTCTCTAAGCAAAACCGCACCAAGTTTCTCAAACCGTGCCTAATTATTATTAATTTAACCGCTGTCTTAAAAGACCAACAACCGCTGCCAAAATAAAATAAGCAAACCGCCATCAACTATTATTATGCAAACGTGATGCCAGTTTCTTAATCTACTCTGCTCTACTCCTTTGATATCTCAACTCTCCGCCAGATTTAAATAATCAAACGCCGTTTTTTGTTTAGGCAACTCGCCCGTTCATAATGGTAAAATATGGGACAGAGTAGTGTGTTTTTGGCTAATTATTATATCACTCGAATCTAAACTGTCAAAACCGCCATTATAAATAGGAATCGCCTTCAACTAAGGCTAACTCAGCCACCTTACAAGAAACTACGCCACCTAATTTTTAAATTATATAAGGGCATACTCGCCTTTGGACCAAGTCAATCGCTGTGACACTTTTCCTAAAATCACGGATCTTGTTCCCTATCTTGTCAAACCGCCACCAAGAGTATTATATTATAAGCAAATCACCGTGAAGAACTTCAATTCGAAATGAGCATAATTCGACCAAATAAGCTAAGTGACACTTCAAATAAGCTCAAAATGCTTAACCTAAGTGTGTAGGAGTGAGTTTAACACAAAATAACACGCTTTTTACCTTGTGGATCATCCAAAACAAAAGTAGTCTTCACGAAGAACACAAATATTAATCCGGATTCTTATATGCATATTAATTGTGCTAGGAGCTTGAAACTCTCTTGGTTATAGTAACAATTAATCTTCCTTAGGCATTTTAGCATGAAAAACACCAGGATTCACCAAAACTAATAGCCCATATAGTATCAGGATCCGTGGGCTTATTTTCTTCAAAAATAAGGACGAATTTGATCTTGTTTAACCACTAGAATCAATCACGAATTCAAACCTGCTCTGATACCAATTGTAGGATCGTTTAATTCATAACACGGGTGATGATTCTTGTGATTGGGCTAGTTTCTAGAGAAGAGGGTACACACATTAGAGTTGATATTTCTTAGACGAGGAGAATTATATTGTGTAATGTTAAAATAATTATGACTAGTTTGTACCTCTTCCAAGTTAGAAGGGCTTATATAGTTTTTACTAAATAAGCGGATTAGTACCACCGTACTTAAACACCTATAGGAATACGTTAATATTTATACTACGGAAAACTTATATAACAATAAATATACGGGTTGACGAGTCTTTTACATCTTATCTAACAAGAGTGAAGATCACTAGAACTATCCCGTTAGAGCCAATCTTTAGAAATTTACACCACTATTTGTTTCGTTACACCTTACACCTTTTCAGCCTACCCTGTTAGTTAAGTTTTTATTTTACAGTTGCTAGTTGCTTAAAGTGTAAAGTTTGTATTTCCGATTCTGTGTCATTTTCATATCTTTGGTGCAGTTGGAAACTTGCCACATTGCAAATGGAAGTTTTTAGTAGGGTCAAAGCTTTATGTGTTTTTACTTACCGTCCCAAATTATTGGTGAAACCCGGAAGAATGAAGAATTAACGACATGAATTATTCCAGGATTTTTTATGATCGTGAAGATGGTGAAACTACACCGAGATTTGAAGCATAGTTAAAAAAAATAAAAAAATAATGAGAAAAATACAAAAAGAGAAAGAAAGTTTGAAGATAATCGTTTCGCAAAGGAATTTCCAAAGGATTTAAACTAAGGATCGGATCTATTCATTGATACGTCAAAAATCAATGATGTAAATAGTATTATAGAAAGTGGATAGATATCGCCACTTGCCTTGTAGAGTATGTAAGTTTTGGGATGAATTAGGATAGTTGTCCGTTGTAGGACGCCAACTTTAGTGTTGTTTTTTGATCAATGATCATGTCGTTGTAACTAGTTGTGTTCTTAATTATGGTAAGGTCGCGGAAAAAGTGTTTTCTAACAAACGGTATCTTAAGTTTAATCTATTTTGGTTTCTTGATTTTTATTTTAACAAAACTATTTTACTTTCCCTCTACCTAATGATTAGGCAATGGTTTTTATGCGATAATGGGGGAGGGGATTCATTATGACACATTGCATGTCTATTCGTAGTTTCGCCATGTATGCGTGTCTTGGTACCTCGTTGGTTTATGACTTTTATGAAAGTTAGAGGTCTACCCTATATCATTATTTATCCTAACGTTGGTTAAATTCGAATAGGGATTTGATCGAACACACATGTCTATCCTGGCGTTCCGGGTGTGTATGTGTGCTTCAACTGCCTTGTTAGAGTGGTACTTCTGGTGAAAGATTATAGAATGATCAACCGTACACCTTTCTATACAAAAAACCCATTATTTTACCTTTTATAAACTTTTTACTCCTTGTTTATGGTGGAGCCTGTGTATGCTTGCCAATGATTATGATAGAATACTCGCACGACTGGACTGAGCAATCTGAGCCGAATTAGTTACATGTTCAACATAGAATTGTTGAGGTGATTTGAGTGTTTTCATCTATCCTATTTCGTGAGGTGTTTGGTTGTGTACTTGTAATAGATCAAATAAATGCATAAACGGAAAAATATCCTTAGGGATACATTTTATAAACTTCTAAAGGCTACTTGAGGACAAGTAGGATTCAAGTGGGGGGGGTATTTGAGATCTCAATAACGGTTCTATTTTATGCATTTCATTATCCACGGATTATTAACCCATTTGGGATAGTTTTGCAAAGAACTTGTTCTTATCGTTATATTTGAGAATTTCAGGAACTTATGGAGTAATTGGTGGAAAGATAGCAAAAGACGCGCTTTTCCTGGAGCTATATGAATGTTATTTTGAAGATTACTATTCTGAAGACCAATACGCCGTATCCATCAAGGAAGATATGGCGTATCCGTTCCTGCACTCACCAAAGACCACAGAGAAATAAAGTTTAATTTGTCGTATCCAGAGGACTCAATATGCCTTATTCAAGATATGGAATTAATATAATATTCTGGAAGATATCAAGCGTGGTCCCTACTCTAAGAAATGCCCAATACGCCGTATCCAACTCATGGATACCCCGTATCCAACTCATGGATACCCCGTATCCAACCGACTTCCAGACCTTATAAATAGAAAACTTAAAAACGAGTTTTAAGTGTGCTAAATCATATTCTCGATACCTAAACCACAAAAGTCAATTTTCAGAGGAGAAAAGAGCGAAGATGGTTCGAGCAAGAAATTTAATTTCATAGGAGACATCGTGTAATTATATACTTTTAGTAAATCATTCAGTTTTTGTATCATTCGGTAACTCGGTTAGTTTTCATTGGCTAAATAATTGCTCGTGTGTATTTATTATGACGTTTGAAGGCTAATACCTTCGGGTATTAGCCATTATTATGAAGATTTGAATGTTTGGTATTTGTTTATCTCGATTTCTTGATTTATCGTTGAGTGCTTGTTTATGTTTATCAATTTCATAATTGGTTTAAGCGCCTGTTGTATTCGACTATCATTTATTTTGGTTTAGTGAAGCGGACCTAGTAGATTAGTGTCCGGGAAGCTCTCCATATAGTAACTTATAATTCTTTGAATAATAGTTACACAAATATTGTCCTTCTAAGTCTGTGTCTAGGATACGCTTCGGGCTTAACTAGTTAATTGGATATTGCCAATGGTTTATTGATCGTGTTGACTAGCAGGTGACCTAGATAATTCAACAAGTAACGTTGTGATTCCATTGGATAGTTGGACAAGTGGACTACAAGTGTATAAATTGCCATTAAGCGGTAAGTAGGTAAAGTCTCTATGAGCTAGGGTTTAACAAGATCACCATTGCTTTAATCCCTAAGATAGATTATAATCAGCAAATAAGGATGCTTTATGCGGATGCTTTAATTGTGACAGAATTAATGTGTCTAGGTCTTAGGATGATGTAACGCCTAAGTCTAAGAATGATATGCCACCTCAAGAGAAGAAATCATTGCACTTAATAAACAAACCAACATTCTAATCAGATTAATAATGGTTAATACAGTTTTCTTATATAAGGTTCGACCGCTCTTTCCTCTTTTGTTAATTAGCTTGCGTTGGTAAAAGTGCCTTGAATTGATTGTAGTCACCAACCAAACCGTGCCAGTCTCTCAGGCTGAAAACCCCCCTTTTCCGTTAGAATTAGGATATTAGACTGACATAGGCCTAACATACGTTTAGAATATAGTAGAATTAACATAGATTAGATAACCAAGATATTAATTAAATTGATAGATTAAACCTCGCTTCAAGTGTTCGACACCCTACTTACCACGAAATTACTACCGACCGGGTACACTGCCCGTTAAAGTGTTGTTTTTGGTTTAGTCGGCAAAATATAAATTTAAAACTTGAATCAAGAAAATATACACCACATAACGACACATCAGGATCCATCGAACATGCATACGTTTTACCAACCATACCCTCATGAATATCAGTGGACTAAGGATCACCCTCTGGAACAAGTGATAGGAGAACCCTCACGACCAGTTTTGACAAGGAATCAACTCCGAACAGATGGTAACATGTGCATGTATGCATTAACTGTGATCACTATGGAACCAAGTAATGTCAAGAGATATGAAATGACCCTGCATGGATTGATCAATGCAAGAAAAATAAAAGTAGAGCTTCTATAGTTTTAATGGCTTGAGGATGGGTGTTTTAGTTCCTGACTTCAGATACATAAATCCTCCTAACTTTCAAATGTTTTTTTCTTCAAAAACAAGCATGATGCCACAAAACTCGGTCCATCCGAAACAAGACTCGTCTGGTTGGACGAGGGTATCGCAAGAGAATGAATAGATTTTGAAGGGATATCCTTCGCTCCGGTTGCTAGAATGGAAGCTATTAGGATATTTTGGCATATGTGCACCACAACTCGTTCTTCTATTACAAATGGACGTGAAACTGCTTTTTGACATGGTAAGTTAATTTTAAAAGAAGAGTGTACGTGTATTAACTGAGGTTTCATCATGCTGATCATCCAAGCCAATGTCTACAAGTTAAAAAGGCACTATATGGGTTAAAAGACGCACCAGGCATTGGTACGACGAATTATCAACATTTCTCCTACATAATCACTTCTTCAAAGGCACCATTGATACAACGCTGTTTGTAAGGCGCTTCGACGATGACATCTTAGTGGTACAGGTCTATGTAGATGATATTATCTTTGGTTCTACAAACCCTGGGTACACCCAACTATTTTCTGACCTTATGAAAAGCCGCTTCAAAATGTCGATGATGGAGGAAATGACATTTTTCCTTGGTTTACAAGTTAACCAATGCCCTTATGGCATCTTCATAAACCAGTCCAACTACATGTTAGAAATCCTTAAAAAATATGGAATAGAAACTTGTGATCCCGTTGGAACTCTAATGGAGATCAAAGACAAGCTTGACCTAGATCAAAATAGGACTCTAGTCGATGCAACGAAATATCGTAGCATGATTGGTGCCCTAATGTATCTTACCGTCAAAGAAGGATCCGGACATTCTACCATGCCACTTGTTTATGTGCTCAGTACCAGGCTAAGCCAACCAAGAAGCACCTCAAGAAGGTTAAAAGGATCTTTCGTTATCTCTAGGGAACCATCAATATGGGTCTTTGGTATACGAAGGATTTTGGTTTTGAACTAACTGGATTTTTAGATGTTGATTATGCGGGATGTAAAGACACCTTCAAGAGTACTTCTAGTGGAGCTCAATTCTTAGGTGAAAACCTGGTTAGCTGGTCCTCAAAGAAACCAGACTGTATGACGCTGTCTACCACGGAAGCAGAATATGTGTCTCTATCCGCTTGCTGTGCCCAAGTCATTTAGATGCAGACACAGTTAACGGATTGAGGCTTTCACTTTAACAAGATTCTAATCTATTATGATTTGAAATCAGCCAGTAGCCATATCCTGCAACCGGTCCAACACTCCGAGAAAATACTCGTCGTTGTTCGCTACCATTTCATAAAGGATCACGTGGAAAAGAGTACGATTGAATTGTATTTTGTCAAGACGGATTACCAACTGGCCGACCTCTTCACTAAAGCTCTTCTGGTGGATCGATTCAACTATTTGGTTCGTCACCTTGGTATGCGTAGCTCGTCTCCTCAGGAACTTGAACGTCTTGCTAAATCACAGTAATCCTTTGGAAATATTTATCAGAAAAGAAAATTATAAAAATATAAAACCTATAAAAGCAAAATATAAAATCAAAAAATTCAAAATATACCAAAACTTAATCTTCTCGATCATATCCTCGACAATCGATAACATTTACGTACCTAGAAATGTTGATTAATATTGACACGGATATATAAATGAAGTTCGAGCGAGAGTTTCAAATGATTTAAAACATGTCCTTTTAAATTTTTCTCTACGATTTCTATGTAAATGTCAGCTTAGGACTCAGTCTTCAAAGAAAGGAAAATGTTAATTTATGTACATTTATCCTAAACAATGGGAAGTTCACATCTTCTCGGTCTTGAGCAATATCATGCAAACATTCAAAGTTTGTGAATGCTCAAGAGAAGCACCAAGAAAATGATAATTAATTAGATTCATATAAAATCATTTTCCTGTTGAGCACAATTTTTCAAGATATTTTCAAAAAGAAAATTTTAAATTCTTTCAAAATTATGTGCTCAACAAACTCCTACTCCAAGTTTTCACCCTAATCTTTTATCGAGGGGGAGTATAATAATATGATTCATTCTGCATGCTCTTATGTTGTCCCAAGACTTAGTTAGAATCGTGTGAATTACCGGACGTTAACTTGTTTTTAATTCACTAATTGTCAAAAATTGTCACCACATATGCAATTTTTGAGGGGGAGAATAGTGATTAAAATGTGATCAATACGAATTAATAATAGATACAATCTTTAATTTATAAGTGCGTTCCCAAACCTCGCATGTGCAAAACTCTTTCATAATATGGTGCATATGTGTAGAGGGAGCTTTTTGGTAACTCTGAAAACTCTCAATGTGTCATAAATGATTTCTCAAACACGTTGATTGATTTTTTTTCAAATGGTTTTATGGATCTTCGTGGCAATACCCAAAGACCGACCAACTGTTGTCTCTCAAGGAGGTATAAGGCGGTTAAGGTTTTAAGGGGGGGGGGGGGGGGGGAATATTAATTCCATGACCAGCCAGTAACTGGTGGGATCTACCCAGGGAACTCTCAATTAGGATTGAGTAGAAATCTTAAGGTAGATTAAAAAAAGGAGTAAGTGATGAAATAGTGCCGACTGAGATGGAGCTAGTGCTGGAACAAACCCAACAAGGTACTAGTCATGAAGTCTCGGTAAGCACTGAAGGGGTTGAAGAATGAAAAAGAATTGTAAGGATAAAGGGTGAAAAGAAAGAAGCCCTCCATACAACCCTAGGCAGAAACCGGGTCAATACATAATCTATCGGTAATCACAAAGATGATTCTGATATTGAAGACTGACATCATGGACCTAGTGATGCAATGCACAACCCTCCCTAGCCACTCAGAATCTCTCAAAAGATTTCTGTTTCATTTCTCACGAAGATCAACATGTTTCTATCGCCTTTCTCATTCCGAGATCATTGATATTGAAAAAGTGGCAGTCTGCTCTAGCCTCTGATTACTAGATAACAAATGTGCACTTATGGAGTCTAGAGCCAACAAGATCCTTCAAAAATATCACTAGGACACAAATTCCAATATACAAAATGTCATACATCATTATACAACATTTGGTATCAATAAGTCCTACGCATTATCCTTGTGATAATTGCCAGAACATCAGAGTGATACTCTTTAGTATTCACAGTGACGATGGAAATCCTTCTTGAGCCAACATCAAACAAGCTCTTGGTAGGTGACTTACGAGATTCTAAATGAATCAAGCTTGTATCAACTGGATATCAATTTTGGTCCAGTATATGAATTAACGATTCAATCAGAAAGATAGTAACTATCTGATTTACTCTTACCGTGCTGTCTGCTTTGAGACTTTTTGGTAATGAGAACAAGCAAGTCTGGTGAATCTAATGCAACCGCGTTAGAGGATCTAATACTTTGAGCTGGAAACCCTGTTAAGGAGGTTCTTCTAAATTGAACCTACCTGATCATAGGTATAGTATTCATACTGTACAACGGTCCTCACGGAACCGGAGGTTAATGTAACCGAACTTAAGACGAATGACAAAGCCATATTCATCCATACCTGCTGTTTATCACTAACATCAATTTTCAGGTATATGTAACGGCGTTACAACCTCATTCCAGCGGAGTCAAGATTCAAGACCTCATGCTCAATCAACAAAGATAAATACAAGATGAAAGTTCAAACACATGTGTCAAAGTCTTCTGCAATCTCTGATGTACAAGCACTTCCTCAAAAAGAACATTATCGACAAGATTGCCGATCAATAACAAAGATATATCTTACAAGTGGATCAAGTACTACTCCTTCTGTTATGTAGTACAAGTAATTACGTCAAAGAAAATGTTGAGGGAGATTGTTAGCAAGCTTTTAAGATCTTGAGCATGAGGGTGGAGACACAAGATTGCAAGGCGGCATAAAGATTCAGAGATCTTAGTATTCAAGACAAATCAAGGACAAAGACCACAATAATAGTATTTTTGTCAAAGAATATCAAGTTAAAGATCAAGATCCAAGATCACAAGCATGCAAATGGAACTTCAAAAAGAATTCCCAAGAATAAAAGGCTCCAAGACTCAAGACGTCACAAGAAGGATCCACAATTAAATGACAACCCCTTAAGGGGAGATTGTTAGCCATGTTTTTAGTAAAGTGATGGTCGTTATCAATCTCGAGCCTTGTATAAGAAAATCATAGTTTACGGGAATTCATTTAAGCTAATATTGTCTAGGTTTTGGGCTAAAGCCCACTAGTTATCAAGCCCGGCCCATGGAAGACCACCAAAGCCCAAGGCCGGCTCCAACCTTTGTATAAATACCCTTCACCACACCAGGTGAAGGGTGTTGCTTGTTGTTGCTTCCCATTTTCTCTTTAAGCAAGTAACCATTTTCTCTCTTTTTATTTCTCTCTCTAGTTCTTTCTCTCTCCAAAATCTCTTTTCTCATTTTGTGTCTAAGGTGATGAAATGATTAGTGAGAATTTATTTTCTTTTTAGGTTAGCTTTCTTGTAGTCTATCTTTTCTTACATGACCATTTGTTTTGTAAAACAACTTTCTTTTGTAACATGTAGAGACGAATGGCAACCCATACTTTAGAGATTATTCTTAGACCAAGACATGAGGGCTATCGTAACACCACTCCCTTGAGGAGGACTAAATGTTGTGCCTTTGCGATCCGTTAACATCCGATTGAGATGCCAAAACTGGATGTGCATTCACAGACTTATTGGTCCGAAGACCCAAAATACAATTTAGTGGTTTTATTAAAACTTGTAGACTCACTTGAACTTAATGGTGGAAATAGGGAAAGGATACGATTGTGTTTATTTCAATTTCCCCTTCGCGATCAAGCTAGCAATTGGGAGGATCTCACTACCCGTTTCCTTGCTTAGTTTTTCCCACCAGGGTGAACTACCAAACTTAGAAATGACATCTTGATGTTCCAACAACATCATGGTGAATCTCTTTCCGAAGCATGAACTCGTTTTAAGCACTTACTCTAAAAAGTTCCTCATCATGGCATCGATCTTAGGCTCCAAGTCCAAATCTTTTAGGACCGCATTGACCATACGCTAAAAAGAGCTGTAGATTACGTAACCGGATGACGACTGAGAAAGATGAGCGCAAAGGAGGCATGGAATGCTATCGACGAACTAATTCAATATGAAAAAGAAGAGTGGTATGACCTAATCTTTCTAGATAAACAAAACCTCAACTATGGAAACACAAATACGGAACAAATGCTGGAAAATATGGAATATCAAGTCGACTCACTGATAAAGGATGCAATTTCACTAGTTGGAAAAG
This sequence comes from Tanacetum coccineum, assembly GCA_026074375.1. Taxonomy (NCBI): domain Eukaryota; kingdom Viridiplantae; phylum Streptophyta; class Magnoliopsida; order Asterales; family Asteraceae; genus Tanacetum; species Tanacetum coccineum. The sequence continues at coordinate 22,703 of BQNB010001908.1, read as the reverse complement.
TGAAAACCTGTGTGGGATAATGAGAAATGAAGTGGGATATCTGTCCCCTAAGCCACCACACCAGGAAGCATTTGAGGGTTTGTGAGATGTGTACGTGTTTCCTTGATCAAGAGAAAAAAGTTCGACAGTTAGAAGAATGTATGAGAATTGTAAGAGATGATTTTTTGCAACTATCTTTGGAAGTTGTTAAGAAATTAAAGGAAGAGATAAGAACGAAGGAGCACCATCATAATCAATTTCAAAAGTATCTAGACGCTGAGGGTTCAGATGAGCACGTTTATAGGATAGTGCATTTCCTGATCCCCTTTACTAAAAAGATCCTTTCGCGCCCAAAGATAATTCTTATCAAAAACCACTGTTGTGATCGATAAGTTCAAGTAATATCCTCCCTAATCCACATATTAATAAGGAAAAGTTCCTTTAGCTTTAAGATGGTGCGAAGAAAGAACGGAATAACAAGTTTTGACAAATCTTAAAAAATTCCTTAGCAAGCTTCCCAACGTTCTATTGGTACTTAACTTTTGTAGATTATCGCCCAATGAATAGCAAGATTCCCTTTTCACGTAATCATTTTAAAATTAATAATAGTAACAAAATATTTGATCTTGGAGGTTATTAAAGTGTCTTTGAGAAGTATCAGGTTTTAAAGTTGATTTTACTAAAAATAAGGAGACTTTTACAAAAATTTCAACTCTAACGGTGTCAGAGGTTCTAGTGACACCGTCACTTCGACCCGGATCTTGATATAACTACCTCAATTTCTTCATTCTTCTTTATTACTTTTCTAAAATAAAAACCCACGAAATCTTATCTTCTTCTTGCTTGCACTAGGGAATTTAAATTAATCCCCAATTGCTAAAACCCTAGTAGATTTATGATTTTTGATTGAATAGGCAATTAATTCCATAGCAATTTATCATTGATTATTGATAGTTTGTTGTTTAATTTCAATCCATCTTCAAAATAATTCAGATTAGGGTCAGGATAGTGACTTTGAAGATTCAATACTATTAGGGTTGTTGTCAGACTATATAAGGGGTGTTTGGCGATGGGTTTATCGAACAATAGCTTAGTTTTCCCTCGTTATCTCGGATTTGAGTTTTGGGCGGTCTGACGGCGTCAAAACATTTTTATGATGGCGTCAGAACCACCTGATGCAATGATTCGTGATTTTTCATCTAACAAATGTCTGTTTTGTTTTTGGGTTTGAAGTAAACAATGAGCAAGAGGATAAGAACATGCAAAAGCACTCAGGATTAATCCTCTAGCTCCCAAGAGAAGGTTGAGGAGAGAGTTCGCAACTTTAGGGTGTTTGATGACAAGACTTACCAAATGAACTATGAATCCCTCATTCACCATCCCATTCATTCCGAGACTATCATTGATTGGTCTCTCTTTGCTAAACATGGTCTTGAAAGGGGTTTCTTTGATAGCATCAATACCAACCCATTCTCTGGGCCCCAATGAGAGAAACTCTTCCAGATTAACGAACCCGTTTACCGTGAATTGGTTCATGAGTTCTTTGCCACTTTTGAGTTTGGGGCTTCTACTTGTAAGAATAATCCTAGGGCTGTAGGAATTTAGTTTAGGTTGGGAAGAGAGCAGAGGACGCTGTCATTTGTTAAGTTTGGATGGCGAATTGGTTTATATTATGAGACTGGAGGAGGTGAGATTGGTATGAAGATTGCTTTACAAAATGCGGCAATGGTTAGGGATGAGAATAGGTTATTACAGTTTTGTTCAACCATTAGGGATGGTGAGTTTACGACTAGGAGCATGGTGGCTAGAATGATTCAGGATCTAAGGGTTAGGTTAGCTCATCGTTGCATTGCAACGACCATTTTGGGTCATGAGGATTCCACCCAACGGATAACCTTGAAGGATCTCTTCTTCTTGTACTGTATCTATAGCAAGAGGTTTGCCTGCAATATCCCTTTTTGGTTGGCTCGATATTTGAGTGCAGTTAGGGACGGAGATGTGGTTAATCGTGGCATGTATATGACCCAACTTGCTCGATCTTTTGGGATTTTGACCTGGTCGATGATTGGAGCATTAAGTGTTGAGCCTTCAGCCTAGGTCTTCAAGAATAAATCCTTGATTGTTATGGAGATCATTATTGAGCTTGTACCAGGAGAGTGTCACTAGGTTGCGACACGTCCAACACAACCACAACAACAAGAGAATGCAGAGGAGGAAGACGAGGGAGATGATGATGGTGCTGGGGGAAATGCAGAGGCATATCGAGGCATAAGCCGAAGGGACTGGCGGGCTTACCAGAGTACGTGGATGGACCAATAAGACGGGTATTATGGGCAGCTTGACACATGGATAGCTAGGCTGGACCAGCGATCTAGCTGGATGTATGATCATACTGTTCATCAGATGCAATACCTATCTATGCATGACCATTTGGAGCCCCACATGCAGATTGACCCGTTTCCTGGTCGTAATACAGATTATCCTCGCTTCGGCTACACTGGGCCCATGCCTCCTGGTTATGACTATCGCCATGACACTACTCTTAATGGCTCCAACTGATGTTATTTCTTTGTTCCTTGCTCTTAGATTATTTCTTCTTTGTTTGGACAAATTATGGATTGTAATAATTAGGATTTTGGATTGTGGGTACCCGTTTTTTATTTTTATGATTATGTATTGGTACTTTTATAGTTTGTTATTCATGTCATGTGTTTTTATTTTTCATTATTTGTTCTTATATGTTTTATGTATATGTGATCATGCTTTGTTTTGTCTTTAACCTCGTCTTAATTGCAATCAAATGTATTTTGCATAAAATAAGGGTAGGAGAAATATCTGGTTTTTAAGAACCATTTCAAACATGTAAAATAGATAATTTAAGTCAATTCACATTTTATGTTCTCGTATTTGTTTGTTTGAGTCATATGTTTGTACTAATCGTTCTTATGGGTTATGTAGTAATTTTTTACAGAAAATAATTAATAGGTTATTTTTGCATAAATATTTTGAGAAAACAAAAACGCAAAATCTGTCAGGTGTTCCTGATGGCGTCAGGGTTTATACCTCACGGCGTCAGAACTATAGCAGGGGAAAATCCGCGTTTTTCGAATTTTTAAAAATTGATTTTTGTTAAATTTTCATAATTTTTAATTTTCCAGATTTTTGCAGAAAGCCACGATTACATTAGTACTAGCATTCTATCTTTATTGCTTTCTTAAGATTTTACTTTATGATTATATAAAGGTTGTATATTATTTACCGTCGATTTTACACTGGATATAGTTGTTTTTGTCTTTAATTTTCAGGTTATATTAGATAAGGAGAGAATGGAATTTCATTGGATTTTCTCTTGAACGATTCTTGGATGAAGATTTAGCCGGGTCATTTTGTTTCTTCTCCGATATTGAGCAAACCAAGGGAGTATTAGTTTCTCTCGTTTTTATTTATCTTCCCTTTCTTCATTTGTCGGGTACTTGTAGAACATTATGGACGATGTTCAAAATAAATGTAGGGGGTAATAAAAGCATTAGAAATTATTCTTTCATTTGCATTTGCTTTGTTCTTAAATAGTTGTGTAATATACCGAACATAGTTTAGTGACCTAAATTTAAATTTTTTTATGGCATATATCAGTAAAACCGTATTATTAGAAGCGTCTCATGAATAGAAGTTATATGATTAGCACAAAAACTCTACCACTAAAAAATCCCCCAAAATGTGAGGTTCGCCCCTAGATCTTTAGGAATAAAAGCATTCATTTTAATGCTTATGAGAGTGTACTGGTAGTATTATAGATTCTAGAACTTATTTTAGCGATGCATCCCGAGACAGCTAGTGAGATCACATTCGTGTGATTAGGATTTACTAAGTGATAAGGAGGCATTAGGATAACTCTTATTTTTAGCATGCATTTTTTATTGTTATGATGATCTCATTGGTTATATAACTACCCTACACCCTTGCTTCGCACTCATTTTTAGTGCAATATACCTTTAGTATACCCCTCTAAGCTATCCTTTTTGCATTTTTCGTAATTTTTTTAATAGATTCTAGATTATTAATGAAGATCATTGTTTACACCTCACTAAAATGTTACACCAAAATCGCCTTAGCCTTCCTTGTATGTATTTATTTTTAGTACATTGTTGTTATCACATTTTTTAAAACATAGTTAATTGTTTACTTGATTACATGGTTGCTAAGTAGAATCTATTGTTAGTGTATACAATTTTGAGATGATTGAGATTCATGGTAGTTTTTATTATATGGAGAAATGGGGATGAAAGTCAAACTATTACCCCCATATTTTTCTAATATGCTCCATGTTTATTGATCCTTCTAATTCGGGCCATTGGTTAGTTTATTATTGAGTATTAAAAACTCAAGTGTAGGGGTACAATTATAAACCCCAAGTCATATATTTAGCAGATGGCAAAGCAAAAGTGTATATATGAAAAAATCAAAAAAATAGAAAAAAAAGAAAAAAGAAAAAAAAATATGTTAGAATATACGGGCTCCCATCTTGCTATTGTTTATGTCAAGAAAGATTCAAGAAAAGAAAAGAAAGAGTTTGATGTAAAGTTGTGTACGATTGTCCTTGTTTTTGTCAAGTCTTGGCTTAGCAACGCCTTTTTACATGTATTCTTGTAAATAATTAGCTTGCCACTAGTAAATTTCCCTCATTATCCTTAACCGTGTTTCCTTTACCATACACCTAACATTACAACCCTTTAAAAGACCTCTTTGATAGTAATTCCTAGATGATTACGCCAAAGCGGTGGAGGTTTTGATCCTTTATCAAGCTTATGGTAATCTATATACTATGACAGGTAGTGAGTGTTTATTTTCCTATTTCCTATATTGTTATAATTCATTATTACACCGAGTGAAAGAGAGAATCCAAACACTTATGTGAGGTGCTAGTATATAATTTTCGTGCTTTTAATTACGAGGTTAAACCGGTTGTGCCATAAATTATCTTTATTGAGTAGGTTAAATACCCTCGAATTTGCTATTTACTAGGTAGAAAAGCTCATTTGCTTGAGGACAAGAAAATCCCAAGTGTAGGGGTATTTGATGAGGTGTACTTTTATACACTTTTTCGGGCCATTTAACCTTCTAAATCATGCAAATATGCCAATTATTGTACTTAATCGTTTCTTTTTGATGTTTTATCATTTGGGAAGCATTTCGAAGAAAAGCACATGACTTGGGCTCAACAAAAATGCAACTTTTCAAGTTGGCGACTTATATTCTGACTCATTCACCAAAAGTGCCTAGAAAGTTGATTTTTTTGATAAAAAAGTGTTACTTCTCATGGGTGGAGACGGCGTCAGAATATACTCTTGACGCCGTTAGGATGACATGATGATGGTGTCACCATGATGTGTGACAGCGTCATAATAGCCGACTCAAAGAAGCCCTTGGAAGATTCGACGGGCTGACGGCGTCACGAAGCCCTAGCGACGCTGTCAGAACCCAACTTCTATATATACAAACCCTATTTTCTCATAATTTTGGGTTGAAACTTGGGAGAACCTTTGTAGCTGCTACCATAGTCTATTTTAGGGTTTTCTAACCCTTTTTTGCTCATTGGTACTCCATGTTCAATTGAAGTAAAGTTCTTTTACCCTTTTAATCATTCAATATGTCTATGTGTTGTTTAATTATTTGTTCTTCGTTTTCAATTAACATGCTTGGCTAAATTTAATTAGTGTTTGCTTATGATTACATGAATCTAGTTTGTAATCTCTATCATATTTCATCTTGTTAGTGGTGTGCACGTTAGGCTCTAGAAAACTAGCTATTTGATCTTCATATCATAGCGAAGATGTCTAAGGAAACGTGGAAGGTTAGAGGATGTCTATGATTAGATTTTCATATCTAGATCACCTTTTGGTGGATTCCGAATTAAGTATTTATTGCGCGTGATTAATTATTGGGAAGGAGCGTGTCGGACAAGTAACGCCCGACTAGGTTGTCACGTAGAATGTGGACTTAACCAACCCGCTGTAGAATTAGGGGAATACTTACACATTACACTAACGAGGGTGACGGGCAATAGAGTTAGAGAGAGCGACTAGGGAGTAGTGCATGATTAGGTGAGAACGTTTGTTTAACCATACGAGTTTTCTACAACATTCACTTTTCTGCATAATTAGATTAGATTTTGGAGTAGTTAGTATTTTAATCAACCCCCTCTTCAAAACCTGATATTTTTACTTGCTTTCTAAAAAATATAAAAATACAAAAATACTCTTCCCTTAATCTTTAGACCCTAGTAACGTACAATTTGAGCCTACCCAAACTATTCCCCTAGAGAACGATAATAACCCCATAGTCTTGCCTATACTATACTACAACGGTTAGTTACTTTGCATAGGAGGGTTGTAAACTTCTGCGTTTACAACTATCCGCATCAGCTCAATAGTAAAATGAGATTGTAGAGGTGAGTGCATGTGCTGAGATAAACAATGAACAACATAAGAGATATCTGGTCTAGTAAAAGACAAATATATCAATTTACCAACTAACTTTTGATACTCAGTCAAGCTTTTAAGCTTCTTATCTTTTTTAATCTCAATATGACTTAAGCTTACATTCTTTTGCATAGGTGTAGCAACAGGTTTGCAAGCAAGTAAATCATAATCACAAAGCAATTCTAAACAATATTTTCTTTGAGACAAGCACAAACCTTGTTAATTTTCTAAAAACTTCAATCCTAAGAAAACATTTCAAACTACCCGGATCCTTTATTTGAAATTTGGATAATAAAAACTGTTTAAACTTCACAATATCCTCTTTGTTGTTACGAGTAACAACAATGTCATCAACATATACCAATAATGCAAGACAAACTCCATTATCATTTTTAATAAACAAAGAATAATCATTTATACTTTGTTTAAAACCATTTTCTTTTAAAGCACTAGTCAGTTTTTCATTCTATTGCATAGGAGCTTGTTTAAGTCCATACAAAGACTTAACAATCTTACAGACTTTAGTATCAGATTTATCATAATATCTAGGAGTCAAATCCATATAAACATCCTCATGTAAGTCACCATACAAAAAAACCTTATTCACATCAAGTTGAAACAATGGCCAGTTATTATGTACAACAAGACTAATAATGCACCTAAGAGTTACCATTATTGCAACATGACTGAAATTTTCCACATAATCAATCCCTTCCTCTGACTAAAACCCTTAGCAACAAGCCTAGCCTTATACCTTTCAATTTCCCCAGAAGACTTATACTTAATTTTAAACAACCACTTACACCCAATAGTCTACCTGTTAACAAGTAAATCAGCCAAAACCCATGTATTGTTCCTAAACAAAGCCTCCATTTCACTATTCATGGATTCGACCTAATGCTTATCTTGAGCATCCTCAAGATAAGTCTTAGGTTCTATAGACTGATTAAGATTAGTAGCAAAACAAAAATTCATGAAAGACAATTTAGAATAATTGACATGTTTTTCTATATCATACTTCCTGCTACTAGGCAACACAAAGTCATTAAACATAGAGGGAAGATTTCTTACTCTACTAGACTTCCTCAGTGTCTGTGGCTCATCCCCATCATTTACACTATTTTATAACTCAGTACCAGACTTAGAACCAATAACCTCAACTTGACTGCCCTCAAATATATTATTATTGTTATCCAAAAACTTAACCCATATCACACCAATAAGCCATACCAATAAGCAATAAGCTAGAAAATTAGAGAGAGAAAGTAGAGAGAGAAACAAGAGAGAAAGATTAGATTAGAGAGAAGTTTGGTGAGTTATAAATGAAAGCAAATGCAACCAACACCCTCTCCATGTATGGAGAGGGTCTATTTATACCCGTAGCTAACATATGGCGTGTGGGCTTTCTAAATGGGCCAGGCTTGGCTTAACTTGGGCTTTGAGCCCGAAACACGGACAATATTAGATTACAATCCAAGCCCGTTAATACCCGACTAGCCTATTACATTACAAGACTTTCTTTGACTTAATAAGACCGATAACATTCATGTTTGACTTAATATAATTAAGGCTAACAATCTCCCTCAAAGTTAAGGTCTTCTTTGATCTCCCCAATGTTGACATTCTTGATGGAGGTTATCTTGATTTGACTTTATCTTCCCAAATATTGAAGATATGACATTTGAGCTTCGCCTTCTTTGGTCTTGTCTTGGTCTTTTATTGTTTGTAATGACTTTGTTCATTAATGCTTTGTGATCTTGATCTTGAGCCTTTATCTTTTGACTTTGAGTTCTTGAGATCTTTATCTTGCATCATCTCCTTGACTTGAATCATCTTGATTTGACTTTCTTGATCAACTTATACTCTTGACCGACATACTCATACTTATTGCATTCTTGTTTGACTTATATGAACATAAGGCTAACACTCTCCCCAAAATACGATTCTTGATTTGACTTTAAAGATCTTTGAGGAAGTTTAGGATCAACACTTTTGATGCTAAATGATTGACTCTTAGAGCTCGAGTATGAGTATGTGGTAATGAATCCGACTTCGCTAGTACATGGTTGCAACACCGACGTTTGAATCTGCATTTAAAAGGTTAGTGATTAACAACAGATATGGACGAAAGTGTCTTTGTCACTTCGTCGAATACGATTGCAATAACCACGGTTCCCCGTTAATTAGTATAAATACTGCCTGTGATCAGATAGAATTCATATGAATCTTCTTGACAGGGTTTCGCAGCTGTACTAGCCGTTCTCGTTACCGGAGCGTCTCAAAGCAGACAACACGGTAAGAGTGAATAAGATAGTTACTATCTTTCTGATTAAGTCGTCAATTCATTTTACTGGAACAAGTTTGATTCACATAGAATCGCACCATCATTTCTTTCCAGTTGACACAAGTTTGATTCATATAGAAACGCGCAAGTCACCTACCAAGAGTTTGTTTGAAAGTTGGAGCCCCAAGCAGGAAATCTATCATGTCATGAATACTTATAGTATGCAACTCGGAAGTTCTGGCAGATGATCTCAAGGAAAATGCGTAGACTCTTTGTTACAGCTTGTTTGAACTTAGGTGTTTACAAAGTGTAATTTGGACCATTGTGTCCTAATGAGATTTATAATTTGATCTCTTTTTGGCTCTAGACTTGATTTGTGCACTTTGGTTTTTGTAATCGAAGGCTGGAGCAGACTGCCACCTATTCAAAATCAACAATCTCGGAGTGATATGTCAATAGATAACGTGTGTATCTTCGTGACAAATGAGACAAGTTTCTTTTGAGAGAAACTCGAATGGCTAGGAAGGGTTGTGCATTGCATCACCGGGTCCATGACGGCTTTCTTTAATATCAACAATCATCATTGTGATTTTGATAGATTATGTATTCACCCGGTTTTTGCCTAAGTTGTGTGGAGAGCTGCTTTGTTTTCACCCTTTATCCATACTTTTCTTTTTCATTCTTTAACCCCTTCAATGCTTACCAAGACGTCATTACTAACACCTTGTTGTGATTGTTCCAGTGTTAGCTCAATCTTAGTCGGCATTATTCCCTTATACTCATTCTTCTCTAATCATACCTAAGGACTGCTATTTCTAACTATGGATTGTCCTTGGGTAGATCCCTCCGATTCTGGTTGGATCATAGGACTCATACCTAACCTTAACCACCTTATGACTTCATTAACGTCGTGAGATTAATTGGTTGTTGGGTATAGAGATCGAACTATAAAAACCTTTTTTGACATTTTAAAATACTCCCCCTACACATGTGCACCGAGATTCGAAATTGTTTTGCACATGAAGGAATGAGTTGCACTTAGAGTCTTAAAGATTATATTTTTGATCACATTTTAATCACATTTTCTCCCCTTATTTAAAATAATAAATCCCTTGGTATTTGAAATACCAATTGATTAAAATTTTGACATGAAAAATTCCATGAGGAGAAAAATTATACCACGATATTGCATGAATTCATTTTTCTGATAGCTCCCCTTCAACATTATATGTGGGATACCAAGATTTATTAAAACTTGACATTGGAATGAAAAAATGATATGACACCACACAATGTTGAAGACGAAGTGAGATGCCTTAGTGAACAATGTATATTATTAATTGACATTATAAATTCTATATTTTAATTTCATGAAATGTTTTTGGATACATAAAATTGACATTTATGAGATGTACCCAAAACATTAAAAGGCTTTGTTTTAAAAGCTCCCCCTTAAAAATTGATCCACTTATTAATACAACATTATTGAGCAAAATTGATACAAAATTTTTCAAATTGATACACATAATTTTAACAAATACCACTTATTATGAAAAGATATCACAAATTATATTGTGAACAATTTGACATGAAAAGTTCTTTTTGAAAAATTGTGTTCAACGGTCTTGAAAACACATGATAGAAGACTTCTCTTCCATTTGTAGAGTAAGCGCACTGAAACGTACACTCCCCTATTACATTTGGGTCCGAGTTATGCACTGATGTGTACATAAGTCATAGAGAAAAATTGTAACACCCCGATATTTCAACATAGCAGCGAAAGCTAAATTGGGGTATTACTTCATGAATCAATAGTCATAATCATAGAAAATGACTCAAAAGAGACGTTTTGGAAAATTCAGTTATCATTCAATATCATATCAGAGTTTTACAAAAGGAGGTCCCAAAATACATTGAAAACGTAAAGTTTGAATGATAACAAGTTTGGATGTCTTCAAGTCCATGCCACTCCGTGCCTTAAATTTGCTTAATTACCTAAGATAAACATGCTAAAAGGATCAACACAGAGGTTGAGTGAAATTCATAGGTTTGAAATATAATGGTTGAATACAAGTTAATGTAAATGGTAATAATTGCAACGAATACAATTATCATGAAAAACAATATTATTGCACTAAGCTCATGACACCAACACGTTAACATGGAAATCATATCAATTACATTTAAGGAACAAAAGTCCTTCTGGGAAGGTAACTTGCCAAAGTTACCCATTATTCTCAAATATAGTGCGCTTGGTTACCTCATGTACAGGTAAACACAAAAGGGATTCGTCAATCCCAATAGATCTATCCACAATATTCGCGTTCACACACAAGTGATTAATGGTTCTTGATGTAAAGATATTGGCAGTAAAGGTAACTTAGACAATAACATATCAGGATAGCATACAGTTGGAAGATACTTGTATTCATGGTTTATAGCATGTATCTCCTCACGGGATTTAGAAAAACATATAAAGGTGGGACTATGAACTCACCTTAACAGGGAAACATGATTGATGGCAAAAGTAAATCAAATGGAAATAAACGGCTTCGTCACGCAACCTGGGGTAATATGTCAAGTCTTAGTTTGATTGTTTATATTTCAAAACTTTATTTCATAAAGTTAAACATAAATATTAATTTGGTTTATTAACTTGTGAAAATATTGTATCACTGTTCAGGCTATCATAATCCAGAGGTCATGTAGTAAACGTTTGAGGAGCTAGGACACTTTAAATCGTAAATCCAACAACTCGTCAAAACGTCTACCTAAATGAAATCCCCTCACATGAATTCCCTAGTAACGTGATACGTTATAATTTAAATGATAAGATTTTATCTTTTTAAGTTTCTTCAAAAGCTAGTGGATGATAAATTATATTAAATATATAACATAATTGATTTATAATGTTTCGATCGATGAATAAAATTGTCAGGTTTTAATAAAATCGAGTTTTATAATGTTTAAATATGTTTTTATTATTTAATATAAATATATTACATTTTATACCTTTAAGAATTTGAAAATGACAATATATACCCTTGGTATATATTATTTCACTATTTAAACCTTTTTCTTTATATGTTTAATTATCTAACCCTTAACTTAGAAAGTTGGCAAAACATGTCCTTATGGTTTAAGTTTAGAGTAATTACATTTTTGGCCCAAAAAGTTAAATAGTTTCAAATGTTACAATATATACCCCCAAGGGTTATTCGATTTGCATTTTTAATCCAAATTCCATATTCTTTGTATTTTTAATCTCGAAATCAATTTGCAGCATATAGCTTATCACAATAAGCTAAAATAAGTTAGTTTTATAAGCTTAAAGCTTATGAAATGAGCTTATTAGCTCGAAAACTCAAAAAGTATACGTTTGGTTTTTAAATCATAACTCGATAGGTTCTAGCTTTTAAGGTTTGTTTCTAAGCTTATTAAAATGATAAAGGAGCTTATAGGAATAGCTTTTAGGATCAACTTATGGCTTATAGCTTATAGGTTTTTTTGGAAAATAGGTTTGAATGGATTAGGGTTTCAAAATGAGTTGATTTAGGGTTCGGTTAGGTTTAGGAGTTTTTAAAGGTTAAGTTGACAAAATGGTTAACAAAGTTATAAGGATTTAAAACATATCAAGAGCTTATAGAACAAGTGATAGGACTTACAATAGCTTAAATGGTTCGAAAATGGTTGATATGGTTCAAAAACTTAGAGATGAATCAAGAACCTCTTGTTCTTCCTTAAACCTTGGCTTCTACTTGTTAAAACTTTTTACTTTTCATCTATTCTAAGACTTGGCTAGGTCATCATTTAAGGTAGTATTTAGTTTAGATGGTGAGTTAGGAAAGTATGCATGTATGCGTGTATATATAGGGTCCGAAACTTAGAGTGTTGGCCAAGTTAGGAAGAAGTTATGGCCAAGGTTATAGCTAGTGACTATTAGAAGCTAGTATGTAGCTTGGAGAGGTGTTAGGAGGTGGAGAGGGCTTGGCTAAAACCAGGAGGGTAACGAGGTTGGTTTGCTTGGGGGTGCAAGTTGCAGGTGTGACTACGGTGTGGTGAGGTGGCGGATGGTGGTTTTGCTGAAAGGGTGGTTGCTGGTTTAGACTTAGGTTTGAAAAATAGTTTGAGGGTAGGGGTTATTTAGGGTTTTTGGGTTAGGTTTTTAGTTTAGGATGAGCTAGGGTAGTATTGGAGGGAAAATGTAGTTCAATTGTGGTACTTAAGAAGCTTGTAACTCATGCTAGAATGGTGGTATGAAATGCCTATAGATTTTGGAGGGAATTTGTTTAAGTTTGAATTCCATGCATTAACGGGTTATACATTAGGCTTTAAAGAGTTGTACTAGGGTATTGGAGGGAAAAGGTATTCGAATTTCATGCATTGGTAACTTGTACACATGCCTTATTAGTTTGTACATTTGTTTTGTTTGGAAACATTACATGTAATCGGGGTTTTGATATAAACGTTAACGTATAATGTTTGTTTTAAAATAAACGTATGGATGGTACGTTAAATAGATAATGTATGTGGTATAAAATGGAGATTAAAACATATTGCTTGACATATTATAACGTTCACTTGATATAATTGTTGATGGAATTGACATTGGTAGTTACGTGGTTTACTTTAGAAATGTAAGTTATGTTACATAATGGATGGAATAAAACAAAAATATTTCTGTGAAAATGGTTATATTTGATATAATAGATGGAAATTACATTGAGGGAAAATTGTGGGTTGATATGTCTCCAACCTTAAAGAAATTCTCATCCGGATATTAGTCTGGATTTTGGAGTGATGTTTGGGAATAGATGTGGATTATTGGCACGATTTGATCTTCACATTCCCATGTAAATTTTGGTCCTCTTTTAGAGTTCCATCTTACTTTGACTATAGGGATATGACTTTGTCTCAGTTGCTTGACTTCTTGATCCATAATCTCTATTGGTTCTTCCACAAAGTTGAGTTTGTCATCAAGTCAAAGTTCTTTCATTGGGATGACGAGGGATTCATCGGATAGGCATTTCTTTAGATTAGAAATGTGGAAGGTACTGTGGACATTACTGAGTTCTTCAAGGAAGTCAGTGGTATGCACTGGGCCGTCCCTGTTAAGGATCTTAAATGGTTCCAATGTACCGGGGGTTAGCTTTCTCGTTTCGAATCGGATGAACCTTTTGAGTTGGACACTTTAAATAACACGATCTCTAACTTGGAATTCCAAAGGTTGTCGCCTTACATTGGCGTAACTCCTTTGCCGATCTCTTGCATCTTGCAAGCGTTGTCGAATTTGTACTATCTTTTTAGTGGTTTCATGAATTATCTCTGGTCATGTGAGTTGAACATCTCTAACTTTGGCCCAGTAGACAGGTGATCGGCACTTTCGTACATAAGTGCTCATATGGTGTGCCTTAATACTGCATGATAGTGTTATTGTAAGATAATTCTACAGTGGTAAGTGTTTCCCATCCTTTTCAGAAAATTTTTTTTTTCTATACACAGGCTCGAAGCATGTCTTTAAGTGTTTGGATGGTTCTTTCACTTTGTCCATCAGTCTCGGGATGATATGCCGTACTCATGTCTAATTGAGTACCCAAAGAACTTTGCATTAACTGCCAAAATCTGGATGTGAAATGACTGTCACGATCTGATATGATGGATATCGGTACTACTGGCGTGAACTATTTCTCCATTATATAAACTGTACGGTTTCCATACTATCTGTCGCACCTAGTGGGATAAAATGTACTGATTTGGTACGGCGGTCTACAATGACTCAATTGTATCATGTGTATGATGTGTTTGGGTAGTTTTGTAACGAAGTCAATTGTTATTCTTTCCTATTTCCATGTATGAATCTCTAGTTGTATCAGTAATCCGGATGGCTTCTGACATTTGCTTTAACTCTAGAGCATGTTAAAACTTGCCAAACATTTTTATGTTCCCCAGGCGATGATACGTCGTATGTTAGGCCACCAATAGAGTTTATGTAGGAGCCTGTACATCTTGTCAGGAACCTGGTGGATGGAATACTTTGATTTATGGGATTTCATGGCTGATAAAGTCCCCAAAAATTACAGAGTGGTAACCAACTTCGGCTTCTTGATACAACCGGTTCCATTAGGTACGTACTGTAAATGCTTTGTCATTCATCGTAGGTTCTCAGTTTGTGTGTCTTTCTTTGATCGCCTCATTTTGGGCTTCGAGGATTTGTGATGGTAATTTTGGGTGAAGAGTCATGACTAATGCCCTGACTCGGAGTGGTTTGATTCATTCCTTCTGGCTTAAGGCATCTGTTACAACATTCATTTTCCCAGATTGGTTTGGAAGTATTTATGGATTTATAGTCTGGATGATGGTAGCGAATCTCACAATCGTAATCTACAAGCAATTCTAACCAACGGCGTTGTCTCATGTTCAACTCTTTCTGATCAAGGATATGTTGAAGACTTTTATGATCAGTGAACACAGTACACTTTGTGCCATATAGATAGTGTCTCCAAATTTTAAGAGCGAACACTACTGCTCCTAATTCGAGGTCGTGTGTGGTATAGTTCTCTTCATGAGGCTTGAGTTGTCGGGATGCATATGCAATAACTTTTTCTCTTTGCATTAACACCAACGCTCCCAGAACCTTGGGTAGTGATGCATTCACAGTATAGATAAGTCATCGTTCCTTCTGGTAATGCTAAGATTGAAGCTTCACATAATTTTTGTTTTAGCAGTTGGAAAGCTGACTCTTGGTTTTCTCCCCAGATATACTTCTTGTTTTTCTGGGTTAATTCAGTCAAAGACTTTGCAATCTTCGAAAAATCTTTGATAAATCTTCGATAGTAGTCGGCGAGTCCTAAGAATTGGTGTATTTCTGTAGGTGTGGTAGGAGATGCCCAGTCCTTGACTGCTTTAATCTTGGCGGGGTCAACGTGAATTCCTTGGCTATTAATCAGTGCCTGAGAAAATTGCACATACTGATCAGAATCACTTTAGAGAACTTGGCATATAATTTCTCCTTTTTTAGTAATTCCAGGATTATTCTTAGGTGATCTTCGTGTTCTTCTTTGTTACGAGAGTAGATGAGAATATCATCAATGAATACTATCACAAATTTATCCAAGTATGGTTTGCACACACGGTTCATGAGGTCCATGAACATAGCAGGTGCGTTGGTTAAACCAAATGGTATCACTTGGAATGCGTAGTTGGCTGTATCGTGTTTGTGAAAGCATTTGGGGATATCTTCATCCTGAGTCTCAGTGGTGATAGCCTGATCTCCAAGTCAATCTTTGAGGAGTACTCGAACCTTGAAGTTGGTCGAATAAATCAACGATCCTGGGTAATGGGTAACAATTCTTTACGGTAAGTTTATTCAGTTCCCGGTAATCGATACACATTCTGAAAGATCTGTCTTTCTTTTTAACAAATAAGATAGGAGCTCCTCAAGACGAAGTACTTGGTCGGATAAAACCTCGGTCTGCTAACTCTTGTAGTTGGTCTGATAGTTCCTGCATTTCTGAAGGAGCTAATCTATAAGGTGCTCGGGCTACTGGTTCCGCTCCTGGAATTAAATTGATTTGGAATTCTACTTGGCGAATCAGAGGAAGGCCGGGTAGGTCTTCAGGAAAAATTTCCAGAAATTCTCTGACTACTGGTATATCTTCTAGTCGTTTCTCGTCTGACTTCTTCTCTATTACTTGGGCTTTGAAAATTTAACATCCCCTAGATATATACTTTTTGGTTTTAATACAGGATATGAGACTTAGTCGGGTTTTACTTCGATCACCTTGGATGATCAAAGTTTCACCGTCGATGGGGATGTGGATGATTTTCTCGTCACAGATAATTCTAGCATGATACTTGGATAACCAATCCATACCAATGATGACGTCGAAACTACCGAGTTTAATCGGCATGAGATCAATTTCGAAAGGTTGGTTTAGCAAAATCAGAGTGCAACCCTGGATAACGGTATTAGTGCCTACTAGGTTTCCATCGGCCATTTCAATGTCGTAGGTGGTATCTAGTGTAATTGGTGGGATATTAAGCATAGAAGCAAGAGATATGGATACGAAACTTTTATTGGCTCCTGAATCAAATAATACTCTAGCTAAATGTTGGTTTAGGAGGAACGCACCAGTTACTACGTTCGGATCTTGGTGAACATTCTTGTCCCTCAGCATGTATGCTCTCCCATGGGCATTGTTGTTTGCTTTTGGGCACTGATTTTTATAATGTCCTTTCTCCCCACAGGTATGACAAGTCACTAATACTGGTTGCAGGTTGCTCCCAGTAGCTGGCCCCTTGTTCTTGCAGTTCCTGGTCTGGTGACCTACCTTCTAGCAAGTCTGAAACTTGACAGTGCAAGGTCTTGTGTGATGCAGGATGCATCTTTTACACAAAGGAGTGTTTCCAGCATACCTACTATTTTCAGCTGGGGTGGCAGCATAAGCCTTGACGGTTTCTTTCCTTCTATTCTGTTGTTGAAGGTGATCATTGTTGTGGTTGTTGTTGTTACGGTTGTTTTGGTGGTTGTTGTTGGTGAAGATTGTTCTATCATCAAACTTTCGTTTGTGATCATTGGTTCCTTGCACAGAATTATGCTTTGTTGCCTGATCCATTAACCTCTGGGTTATGATAATGGATTCCTCTAAAGTTTGAGGCTTTGAAGCGGTAACATTTCCTTCAATACTTCTGGGTAATCCCCCGATGAAGACTTCCATAAATTTCTCAGAATTTGGTACCATAGTTGGACATAAGATTGCCAATTTCTGGAATCTTTTAATGTAAGTCTTAAGGTCATTCCCTTTTATAGCCAGATTGTAAAATTCATCATCCATTTTTCTGACCTCGGTTCTGGGACAATACTTCTTTATTAAGAGATTTTTAAATTCAGACCAGGAAATTTTGTAAGCTTCCTCTATTCCAATAGGCTGGGCGAATGAATTCCACCAGGATAAAGCTTCTTCAGTTAAATTACAGTAGAAAATTTACTTTGCAGTCCTCGGTTACAGTTTCTCGAGAAAATACCTATTTAGTTGTTCAAAAACAACGGTTGTGAACCAAAGCCCTTCTGTACCTTTGAAATGAAAGATTGGCAGCTCATAAAAATCTTTGTAGTTAATTTCTTGCTACGGGTTTCTTTTCGGGTGTTCCTATTGGTATTGTCAGTATTTGCCATGGTAGCAGCTTGTGCTTCCAGAGCTGCAGCAACACTATCAGCAGCTAGTTTCCTGATAACAGCCTGAGTCATGGCTGGTGCTGCAGATGTTGATGTCCTCTTGGGAGCCATTCTATCAACATTTATAAGACAACACAAAATAAGAATTCATACAATGATTTAGTCATATCATAAGTCATTGTCAAAAAATTTCATACATAGTGATATTGAAATCATTTCACATAGATACTTATTTGATACAAGTCTTAACAAAGAAGTACACCTCCTTTAATATGACATTGCAGAATATAATGGAAAACTTTAGAATCTAAGACTTCCAGAGATGGATACTCTAACAAGCATCTAGCTCATTAGGTTTCTCGGGGACTGGTTTACTTCCCAGTAGTCGCGGTATGATCCATAACGAGTTATCTAACTCCGCAAAGATAGACACATCAAAGGGATAGTCTGATGGTGGTGTAGTTGACCTAACCGGTGATGAAGATCCTACTGATGAAGACGGAGATAATGATATGGGTGATCCAACAGGAGGCTTAGTGTCTCTAAGTGGTGTAGGGGGAATCATATGCTCAATGTCTTGATCATTAATCATATCCATGATACCTGGGTACATAGGTTTAAGAAAAACTGATGGTGAGAACCATAGTAATCCTAGATACATAAAGATATAAGTATCGTAATTACAGGACATAGGATCGGTTACCACGGTACCTAAATCTAAATCATGATAAAACAAGGGTATAAATGGAAATTTTTATAATTTTCATTGTTTTTTATTTTTTTTATCTTTTTCATTTATTAAATTTTTTATATCTTTTTTTCACCCACACCCTCACCACTCCCACCCGCCCCCTCCCCACCCCTACGTTGCATTTATGTAATAAATAACTTTGTCTAATATTTTACAAACAAAATTTGACAAGTGTAGATATTTATGCACAATCTGTGGTTGGATTCTAAACCCAAAGTGTAAATGGACAAGGATCTAGTCTAGTGTTGGTGGTCCTCCCTTTGGTTCTTGGTCATTGATCATGTCCAGAAGACTTTTCATATCTAATTGGTGGCGAACCTGGATATCCTCGATGAGCATCTCTAGAGTAGAAATCCTGACGTGAGCAAGAACAATCTCATCGTTATGCCCCATTTACTTTCTCTGAAATCCAGCAATCTAGGTACGGGCTTCTTGAAGTTTGGTTTCTAGTTGGTTCAAAACATAATCGCTGTATGGATTACTCGAAATTACATAGAACCTTCTTTCATATCTTCTTGTGTCTTGACTGCGCTCAAGAGGGAGCTCATCTAAGTGATTTAAAATAGCATCTATTATGTTCCTCATGGTGTCCAGACGCGATACATGAGAACTCTCTCCAGTCTCAAATACCTGAGATGGGGCAAAAGAATCAGTAGAGGAGGATGATAGGAAACAGGCTCATTTATGAGGTGGCAAATCTCCTCGGGAAGAAAGAAATCTCGGGGATCAAATAGTGGTGATGGTGGTAACACGGGAGATGAAGGCAAAACGGTTGGTGGAGCAATAGGAGCTTGTGGTGGTGGAATAGGTGATTCATTACTAGTAGCATTATATGCTTACATGACCTTCATATACGGATCATCGTGGAAAGGTGAGATGGTTAGTGAGGCTGAACGATCCTTAGATGAATCCTCTTAAGGGTCAGAAGAGGTGTTTCCCGGTAAGGCTGGGGAATAGTCCGGTGAAGCCGGGGTATAGTCAAGAGTATTTGTAGAGGAAAAAGCATCCTCAACATCGGAATCAGATAGGATAACAATAGGGTGGGTGGATGTAGACATAATTCTGTAACAACCCAGTGGAAAATAACATAAGTTATTTATATTTACTTAATAGTTATGTATCATTTGTTAAACAAATCTCTTTACATACTATTCAGGAAAAGTAATGGCACGGAGGACTTTCTTGGATGCAAAATGGTTATAGTTTAGGTTTTAACCTTGTTCTCTATAACCGCGGCTCTTGATACCAATCTGTAACACCCTGATATTTCAACATAGTAGCGGAAACTAAATTGGGGTATTACTTCATGAATCAACAGTCATAATCATAGAAAACGACTCAAAAGAGACGTTTTGGAAAATTCAGTTATCATTCAATATCATATCAGATTTTATAAAAGGAGGTCCCAAAATACATTGAAAACGTAAAGTTTGAATGATAACAAGTTTGGATGTCTTCAAGTTTGATATGTGTTTAATCACATATCATTTTTCCTTATTAAAATGAGCTTAAAAGACCAAAAATATATGAAAAATGCTTTGTATATGTGTGTTTTGTGATTTATGTCTTGCAGGTAACGGATATATCAAATATGGACAAAAATGAGCCAAAAAGGACAAAACCGAGCATAGAAATGGAAAGAGCGTGAGAAATTAAAGCTGAAGGCATATACATCCTTAATAGGCCAACCCGTACCCATTTTATTGGGCCGGGTCAGCCCATTAACATTGTATTTTTATAAACCTAAAGCCTAAATCAAATTGTCTACTAAACCCTTATCCAAATCTAAACCGACCCAAGTATTATAACAAAAAGCCTAATTCTTGGTCCAAGTCAATAAGAATAACATAGGGTCAAAGATATTACTGTTTATCTCTTTCACCCATTCCCTTCCTTTTTTACACACAAACCAATTAACCAGGATAAACACTCACCATTCCACACACGAATCTTTCTAGAAGAGTAAAACCTGACACGCCTGACAATCACTTAGCCATGCTGGCAATCCCAAGTGATTTGATTAGTGGAAAGGATGTGTAAGCAATCCAGCGGGTGAAAGGAAGAACGACTTTGATCAAAGGCTAGGTAGTCAAATGCAATCGGAGTGATGGATTCGGATAGAGCGTTCTCAAAAGGCCATAGCTTCATTCCCCTCCTTCTATAGAATAAGAAGCAATCACAACAGAGACAATTAATCTCAGAGGTTCGACTACCGTCTATCCCTCAAATCTATCTTCTTATAGCTTTGTAAATCTTCAGACGACTTAACTACTGGATACCCAAAACAAGCAATGGAAAACTTCTTGCGAGTTGAATACCAAAAACTATATGCAGGACAATCGACTCTCACATACTTAGAAAGAACATATCATGAAACCAGTAAACATGGAATGCAATGATATAACTCAAAAAGCCTCACACATAGAAAATAATATGAGTAACTATTCTATCTACAGGGTATTACAACCTTAACATGCATGCACTTCTCTTTCAATATATATGATAACCATCTACCCAAGGAGCTCCTTAGACACCAAAAGATCCTACTTACAAGCATAAACTACAAATCTTGTCTCATCACACTTCAAATCTTCTATAATTCCATCATATTCATAACTTCTCCTACGCTTATAAGTCCTTCACCTTTGAATCAGTCTCCATACATATCTCCTTCACACCACCTTTAGATCTTCTTGACATCATTATCTTCTTCTGAAGTCTTGAGCTTTAGCATATAAGTCTCTTCATCAATATTAGATAGTACTGGCAGTACTAACTTTACACTAGCAATTGATGGATTGGGAAGCGTCTCAAAGGTCTAGAAGCTTCACCCCCTCCTTATAAATAGAAGGAAAATCACACAGAGAAAATTATCTAGGGTAGGTAAGAGTAGTGTAATCTAGCTTTTAGTAGTGTAATTTAGCTTATTTTTTGCTTAATGTAATTTCAATTCATGTAATTTCCTTTTTAAAAGCATTGTAAACCTTTCTTATTAATAAAATTCAAGTTTTCTTTAAATTTCGTGTTTAACTTTTATACAAGCTTTGTTTAAATATGTTGAGATAAGCTCAGATAAGCTCTTATTACCCTACTTAGCTTAACTGAGCTACACCACCCTTATCACTCCCAAAATCACTCAAAAGGTCATATTAAGCTAATGGAAGATAAGCCAAAAAGGGATGGGCTTATGGTTACTTACTAGCTTATGCTAGAGCTTGTAGATTAAGCTCTTTTGAGCATTTTATGTCCTTGTTTAGTGCAAAGGACAAGGTACTTTTCCTTTTCTCTTTTTAAGCTTAATTTCTGTTTTGCTTATTTATGCTTATTCTGTGCTTATTGATGTTTATTTGTGCTTATTTAGTTTTAATTTAGCTTAATGTGCTTACTTTATAGTTTAGCTTAGATTTATCCTTAGTTCTCTTAAATTTGTCATTATAGTAGTTTAATTAGCTTATTAGTATAACTTATAAGTTAGTGCTTATTTTCCTTAGAATTTGCTTATTAGTCTTTTATTTGCTTAGTGCTTTATCTGTTTTCCAAAATCCAGAGCTTAACTAGGTTTTGCTTAGCTTAAAAATGAAATTTAAAAAGTTAAAGGGGTGTTTGGCACAAGCAGTTTTAACTTAGTTAAGACTGCTTGGGTTGCTTTAAGGATTAAGTCAGTCTTAAATAGCTTTAATTAAGTCTTAGGGTTAGTTTCATTAAGCTTAGTATAAGTTTAATTAAGTTTGTAGTCTGTTTTATAAAAGTCTTAAATCTGCTATTTAAAAATTGTCTTAAACTGCCTTATTAAGCTAAGTCTTTTAATATACATATCAGGTGTGGTTTTTAAGCTTAATTT
Organism: Tanacetum coccineum; assembly: GCA_026074375.1. Lineage (NCBI taxonomy): Eukaryota > Viridiplantae > Streptophyta > Magnoliopsida > Asterales > Asteraceae > Tanacetum > Tanacetum coccineum. The sequence continues at coordinate 194 of BQNB010001908.1, read as the reverse complement.
GGCTCAAAATGTATCAAGGAGAATTTGATTTGATAACATGTTGGCTTGGTTTTTGTTTTGAGTCCTATTGTTAAAAATTGTCAAGGGATTTTGAGGTTTTAAGTTTAATCTTTTATGTAACACCCCCAAATTGGGTCGCAGCGGAATAAGGGTCTGGGGCGTGTTACTTCTCAGATCAACAACACAAGATAATA
>BQNB010001907.1:120634-131707 GCA_026074375.1 Tanacetum coccineum | reverse complement strand
TTTATATGCTTTAGTACAAATTTGAGGACGATCCGACAGTTAAACAACTCAGGATCACTATTTTTCCTCAATTAATGATTACACGTTGTATATTGACATAGTTACACCGATTTGGGCATAATAAACATCTCATGTACACCGATACCATCTCGACTCAAAACTGAGCAATATTAAGCATTAGATAATAAGAAATAAGATAGCTTAATAATAAGCTAATATAAAAACTACTATTTTTATTAATTAAAATTGTAAACTTTTTATAAACTAAAACTATATTTAATAATGAAAACATTTATTAAAAAAACTTTAGCTTAAAAATAATTAGCTGCACCGAAAAAGATTTAAACCAAATAAGCTACAACTTGTCTAGTTTTGCTAAATTCGAAAATTTAAAAGTGAAACAAGTTAAAAATAAGCAGAGGGAGAAAAAGCCACGGTTTAATAAGCAGTTTCTATAAGCACTCTTGATACGTCCAAATACGTATATAAGGATAATATCAATTATAATATAGTATAAGATAAGAATTCCAAAAAGGCTTTAAGAAAATTACTTTTATCCAAAGTAAAATCCAAAACCTTCCCGAGTCGTATCCCGACGAGGTGTGAATTGAGAATCGAGGTTAAATTCGTGATCGACTGATTGGATAATCAAGATTTTTGATCTGGATTCTATTTTTACAAATAACATGCAAAAACAATTAAAGGTAAGCTAAAAACGAAAGCAATTAAGGTTGAAACACTAAAACGATAACGGGAATCAAAAACAACTAAAACGAAAGCAATTAATTCTAAAATTTTAATCCTACAACTTCAAATTTAATTTTTAACAGTCCTAAATGATTAAAAATAATTTTAGAAAAAAGAATTATATTTTTTTGACTTTTATTTTATTTATTATGAATTAAAAATAGTTTTGATCTAAAAATATTATAAAAATATTAAAATAATTTGGAAAAATCTGAAAAAGTCATAAAAAGTACTTTGAACAATTCTAATCCTAGGAAAAATAAAATGGGGCAAACAGCTTCTTGGAATAAGCTGTAAATAAGCTTAAAAGAGCTAAAAGGCTTAAATGGCAAAAAGGGTTTAAAAGTAAAGTAGTGTGAAGGTTTAACGAAAAAGTCCCAAGGGCGAGATGGTAGTGGGTGTTGGTGTTAAAGTGTTGGCAGTTAAGGTTGAGGTCTCGGGTTCAAACCTGGGACTTCCCTATACAGCCAACATTTTTATTTTTAAAAAAGCTTTATAACACTAAAATAAGCACTTTTTGTAAAACAACTTTTTCTAAAAACTTAAAATAAGCTAGAAATAAGCTATTTAGAACTAACAGAATGCTTAAAAAGCTTTAAGGCTTTAAGTCTAAACTGACTTGGCTTCAAAGCTTGAATAAGCTCAAACCTAGACTAAATAAGCTACTAGAACTTTAAACCTAACCTAATAAGCAATCCTAAACACAAATTTAGCAAATCCAATAAGCCATAAGCTCATAAATCAAATAAGCAATTTTGGCAATAAAGTTTTAAAACAACCTACAAAGGCACTTTTAAGCTAAAAATGAAGCTAGAAAACAAAAAAGCTAATGTATAAAACCTAAAAACAGATAAAGTTAGTACTACAAGCTATAAGAAAAAGCAAAATTCAAGCAATTTGAATAACTAATAAGCTAGAAAAATACTTTTGAAAAAGGCTGATTAAAAACATGATTTTGGTTTTTTTAAGTTTTAATAAAAGACTAAAAGGGCTTTTGCAACCCTAAATTAAGCTAAGCAAATGAAAGCTAAACTACAAAATAAGCTCAAACAGATTAAGTTTGACACCTAGAACAATTAAAACAAATTAATAGAAATTACCTAGAAAAAAGCTAAAAAAACTCTTGAAATATTAGTATATACCATTAAAATTATATAACTGACATTTGTTTTTTTGGAAAATTGCTAATTTTAGCCCGATAAGTTTAAGCTAGAATAAGCTGTTTAAAAACTTAAAAAGTGAAAACAGATTACATTGATACCTAATCAGCTTATATTATCACTCTCGACTTTAAACATAATTATTCAATTTAAATGCTATTAAGATGGACTTTCAAAAACTATGAAAATAGACTTTAAAAACTTTAGATAGACTTTTTGACTAAAGACGAAAGGTCAATTGCACACTTTAACAACTAATTTCTAACTGCATATTAGACCAAAAAAAACCATAAACTAACACCTAAATGCCACTTAATCAAAATATAAATCAAGCAAACTTGATTATTAGACAAGACACTTTAGATTCAAACCATGTTACTTGAACTGAAATTGATTTCTAACCTATAACAACTTATTAAAACTGACTTAAAAACTGAATTAAATCTTGCTAAAACTGATTAGTACAATTGTAACTATCAAACCAAACATGTGTTAGATGCTGCTTGTGACAAACACCCCTTAAATTTATTTATATGTTGTTTTGCAATTTTATTGTAAACTTAAAACAGATTTGCATAAGCTCTAATAAACACAAACAGATTAATAACTAAGCTATAAAAAGACAAATTAGCAATAAAATCAAGAAAATGAGCACTAGAATAAGCAAATGCATAATAAGCAGGACACCCCTTATCATGTCACCCTTAAATCATGTGTGACCAAACACCCCTTATCAGAAATGTGTGACCATATTGTTGGGAATTATGGACATCTACAACTTAGTACTGCTGAAAGGACTTAGTACTGCTATTTGAAGATTTGTGCTGTTACTGAAGATTGAAGAAAATAAACTAAGTCATTAGTACTGCTAGTTGTAATAGTTAGTACTGTTAGTTATAGTTAGTACTGCCAGTAAATAGTTTGTACTGTTAGTCTTATATAGTTAGTACTGCTTATGTGATATGCATGATATATATTAGGAATAGATATGCATGATCACTTAACGCGTTTTGTAAGCCCATTAGGGTTTCCTTGGTGTATAAAAGGAACCCTACGGCATAGTTAGAGATACACACTTACATAGAAAAGTAATAGCTATTAGGCAAAACATATAGTTGTTTTATGAATTATTCAATATATTTATGAGTTAAGAGAAATATCTTGTGTTTACTGTTACATTGAGATTTTTGTCTTCTGGTGTATAAACGTTAGGTTCCACATAATCTTTATATATACTACAAGGTTTCTATCATAGTTGTTTTAGATTTATCTAAGATAACTAAAGCTTTAACAAGCTTATCAAAGAGATCTATACATAAAAGGGTGATAACCAATATGTATCGAATTGTGACTACACTTAAATAATGTGTGACAAAATATGACTCTATGATTTAGACACCTAAATAAATACTTCATGTGACTATATATAACATCTTGAAATTAGTCCCCACAAAACACTAAATGTGACTAATATCAAGGTTAATGATAATTGAGTTCACATTTTGCTATAAATAATAGTCATATGAATATTTCACAACTATTTTGAATGTATTGGTCACATATAATACCCTTATAATATGGCCATAAATATAATTTAGATACACATTTGTGATATGGTGTGACTATTGTAAAGTCCATAGTCACATGATCATGGTACAATTAAATGTGACTATACACATTAGGTTTTGGCAAGCAAACACACACTAAACTTTAGACACACATATTAACTTACATGACCATATGTATCGAATTTTGGTTACACTTAATCATGTATGTCTATGGTTTAGTGTGACCATATATGACATTTGGTCACACTGTTCAAGTGTGTGACATATATTTGTCACTTTTAAATGTATATCGCGACTAATGCTTCAAACTTACTTTTCAGTTGTCACGCATTTTAAATTCATGTGGCTAAATATTTAGCAAAAAATAGTAGTCACTTTTAAATAATGTGTGACAAACTTGACTATATGATTTAACCACATACACAATTACTTCATGTGACCATATATGGATTTTGGTCACACTTTCAATTGTGTGACATATATTTGTCACATATGTATATATATAGTATGACTAATGTTTCAAACTTATTTGTATCTGTCACACGTCCCAAATTATAAGTGACGAAATAATCAACAAAAAATTAATAGTTACCTCTAACCACATAAATATTTAAATGTGTGACAATGAAATTCCGAAATGGTCACACAAAATGAGTTCAAGTGTGGCTGTTTATTTTATTCTGGTACATTTAGTCACATAAATATCTGACTATGTGGCCTTTCAAAAAACAGCATGTGTGACGAAATTCCAGATTTGTACTAGTGATTGTTTTTGGCTAGTAGCTTAAAGAGTGCTTATAGAAACTGCTTATTAAACGTAGCTTCTTCTCCCTCTGCTTATTTCCAACTTGTTTCACTTTTAATAAGGTTTTAATAAGTACTTTAGCCTGCAAATGCAATGGCTATCCTAAACCCTACCCCTAACTCGAATTAAAACTAAAAACCCTAACCCGAAACCCTAAACCACCCGTCACCCTTTAATTCTCTTTTAAAACCATTTTAAGCACCTCAAGCACCTCAAGCTAGCACCCTCACACCACCATGACCTCACTACCATGTCACCATACATTGCAAGCAGATCCATCACCACCTTGTAAGCTTCTTGTCACCTCCTTGTCACCTACTAGCTACCCTTGTTCACCAAGTAAACCACCTCATCACTTCTAGTCCATTCGCACCCTTACACCTCTCTAAGCTACATTCCCAGCCTTCCTTACTCACCCTCTACAGCCCTTGATCCCCACTCCAAGAATACTTAGCCACCAAGTTAGGAAACTTGGGCACCAAGTTGGTTTCACCCCTATATAAGCCGAACACCCACACCCTTTCATTTCATCCTTCAAACTCAAACACACACACTCAAATGAAGTTCTAGCCATTCCCTAGCAGTATTAAAAGATTAAGAGAAGCCTCAAGAGTCCTTAAGATCAGAATTGAAGCCAAGAATCAAAAGAAATAAGCCCTTGAACCCATTTCTAGGCGTACGAACCCAAATAAGCTCATACGACCCATTTAAGCTCAAGTAAGCTCAAATCTTGTTCAATAAGCTCATTTTCTGTTTTAGAACTTTAATAAGCTTCCTTATGATCCTATATAAACTCTTGTTTGATCCCTTGAACCACAAACCCATGCGTTTTTTGTTAAAACCCTAAAAACGACCCATTTTGATTTTCTATCTAACGAATCCTTTTTCTAAAACTTTTTTTTACGTTAGAACATCTTATTTTAGCTTATTTTAATAAGCCATAACCTGCAAAACTCTTTTGGATTTCAAAAATATCAAAATTATGGATTTTGGACTTGATTTGCAAATATTTTCATGCATAGGGGTATATATCGTAACTTTCAGAAATTTAAAACTAGAGGGGCTGAAAATATCAATATTTTAAAGTTATAACTATGAGGGGTTGTTTTGCCAAGTTCTAAAGTTAAAGGTTTAAATTATATATACTTTTTATATAAAGGACTAAACTTGTAAAAGTTTATAAATCAAGGGTATATATTGCCACTTTTGCAAAAATATAAGATATAATACTTTTATATTAATTATATAAATATTATAAAACTTGATTTTATTAAAACCCGACACATGTATCGTTATTAATCATCGATCGACGCATTATAAAACAATTACGTTATATATTTAACGTAACTTATCATCGACTAGCTTTTGAAGAAACTTAAAATCTTATCGTATCACGTTACTAGGGAATTTCATGTGAGGGGTTTCATTTGGGTATACGTTTTGACGAGTTTGCTGGATTTATGATTTAAAGTGTCCTGGCTCCTCAAACGTTTACTGCATGACCTCTGAATTATGATAGCCCGAACAGTGATACAATATTTCCATAAATTAATAAATCAAAGTAAGATGTATGTTAAACTTTATAAAGTTTTGAAAACATAAACAATCACACTAAGACTTGACATATTACCCTCAGGTTACGTGACGAGGCCGTTACTTTCATTTCATATACTTTTGCCATCAATCAGATTTCCCTGTTAAGGTGAGTTCATAGCCTCGCATTTTAAATCTTCTAATGTTTTCATAAACCCGCGAGGGGGATACATGCTATAAACCATGATTACGAGTGTTTTTCCAACTGTATGCTATCCTGATTTATTATTGCCTAAGTCACCTTTACTGCCAATATTTCTTAATCATGAACCATTAGTCACTTGCGAGTGAACGCGAATATTGTGGATAGATCTATCGAGGCGTGACGACTCCCGTTGGTGTACCTACACTTTCTGGTGCCAATAGCACTATATTTGATTATAAGGGGTAACTTTGGCATGTTGCCTTTCCACGAGGACATTTGTTCCTCAACCAATGTCATTACGGTGATTTCCATGTCAACGTATTGATATCGTGAGCTTAGGGCAATAATAGTGTTTTTCCATGATAATTGTATATGCAATTATTACAAACTATGGGTGTATAACAACGTAGCCCACTATGACTTGTATTCAAACTATTTATCATAAACCTATGAATTTCACTCAACCTTTGTGTTGATCTTTTTAACATGTTTATCTCAGGTAATTGAGCAACTTATGGCACGGAGTGGCACGGACTTGAAGATGGCAAAACTGTTATCATTCAAACTTTATGTTTTCATATAGATTTTGGGACCTCCTTTTGTAAAACTCTGATATAATATTGAATGATAACTAAATTTTCAAAACGTCTCTTTTGAGTCATTTTCTATGATTATGTCTGTTGTACTATGAAGTAATACCCCAGATTAGCTTCCGCTGCTATATTTGTCAAAATAGGGGTGTTACAGTATGGTCCGAGAATGAAACTTTGGAGACGACTAGGAAGAGGATGAAGTGGGAGAATGACGACTACATATTCCGTGGTCACATTCTAAACGGTATGTCTGATTCCTTATTTGATATCTATCAAAACGCTAAATCTGCAAAAGCACTATAGGAGTCCCTAGAATCCAAATACATGGCAGAAGATGCTTCTGCAAAGAAGTTTCTTGTGAGTAATTTTATGAATTACAAGATGGTTGATACCAGGCCTGTCATGGAACAATATCATGAAATGTTAAGGATTCTGGGACAGTATACCCAACACAATTTGATGATGGATGGGGCCATATTGGTTGCAGTTATCATTGATAAACTGCCCCCTTCCTGGAAAGAATTCAAATATGGTTTGAAACATAAAAAGGAAGAGTTAAATTTGGTTCAACTTGGTAGTTATCTACGAATTGAGGAAGGATTAAGAAATCAGGAACTTGATAATAATCCTAAAGGAAAGAACCAAATTGGATCATCTTTTGTCAACATGGTTGAAGGAGATAGAGCCAAAAATTCCAACAACAATAAGAACAAAAGAAAGTTCAAAAGTGGTGATGATAAATTTGCCAACAAGAAGGCTACAGTGACTTGTTGGAAATGTAAAAAGACTGGTCATATGAAGAAGGATTGTCGCTCTCGTAAGGGCAATGATGGCGCTTGTTCAAATTGGTATAAGGATCCTAAAAAGCAACAAGGTTATAATTCTGATTTTATACAGAATTTTGATAATGTTTTACATTATTTTTCTGTTATTTTTGATGCATTTTATGTTCTGGATGATGAAGTTGCTTGGTGGGTTGATTCGGGTGCAACAAGTCATGTTTGCAAGGATCTTCGTTGGTTTCAAGTCTGTAAATCGATTAAAGATGGATCGTTTATAAAGATGGGAAACATTGCAACCGAACCAATCAAAGGAACAGGGCGTGTTTTATTGACTTTCACTTCTGGAAAAACTTTATGTTTAGATAATGTATTGTATGTACCTGGGATTCGAAAGAATCTTGTTTCTGAAATTGTGTTGAATAAGTGTGGCTACAAACAAGTGTTGGAAAGTGACAAGTATATCTTGTCAAGACATGGTTCATTTGTTGGATTTGGTTATGTATGTAATGGTATGATTAGATTAAATCTGAATTATCCTTTGTTTAATGCTTCTGCTTGTATGATTACTTCTAGTCATAGCAATAGTTTAAGCAAATCTGAATTATGGCATGCTAGACTAGGACATATTCATTACAAGAGAATGAGAGATATGTCTAAAATGAGTTTAATACCTGCTTTTGACATGACACATGAAAGTTGTAAAACTTGTATGTTAACAAAGATTACTAGACAACCATTTAAGGGTGTTAACCGGGAAAGCAAAGTATTAGATCTCATACATAGTGATTTGTGTGATTTTCATGCCAATCCTTCACTAGGAAATAATAAGTATGTCATTACTTTTATTGATGATGCTTCTAGATATTGTTATGTCTATCTATTGCATGCTAAACATGAAGCTCTAGATAAATTTAAAATTTATAAACAAGAAGTAGAACTTCAAAGACAAGATTTGATAAAAGTATTGCGTACTGATAGAGGTGGTGAGTATTATGATCCAGTTTATTTCCAATCAACTGGTATAATACATCAAACCACGGCTCCTTACACACCACAACAGAATGGGGTGGCTGAAAGGAAGAATAGGACTTTAAAGGAAATGGTGAATTCCATGTTATCCTATTCTGGACTAAGTGAAGGGTTTTGGGGTGAGGCTATGTTGACAGCCTGTTATATTTTGAATAGAACTCCAAACAAAAATAGTAAACAAACCCCTTATGAAATTTGGACCAAGAAGGTACCAAATTTGACTTATTTGAGGGTTTGGGGCTGTAGAGCGGTTGTAAGGCTAACTGAACCCAAAATGAAAAATCTGGGTGAGAAAGGTATAGATTGTATCTTCATTGGTTATGCTGAGCATTCCAAGTGTTATAGGTTTTATGTTATAGAACCTAATGATTATGTGTCGGTGAACTCTATAATAGAGTCAAGAGATGCTATATTTGATGAAGACCAGTTTACGTCTATACCTAGACCAAGAGGTATGATTCAGCCATCTTCAAGTAAGATAGCTGAAGATGAGGTTGAAGGTACTGATGATGTACCTGGTCCATCTGTTCCTAGAAAAAGCACTAGAACAAGAAAAGCTAAGTCTTTTGGGTCTGATTTTCAACTTTATTTGGTTGAAGGAACAATAGATAAGACTCAATCTCAACGTGAATATTGTTTCATTATTGAGGAGGATCTGATTGAAGAGTTTTATATACCTAAAATATATATACTAATATAACTTTAAGAGTAATTAAGAAAATTACCAAGTTACCCTTGATAAAGTTCACTCTCAAAAATATATAATATAATATATAATACGTATATTAAACCGGCTGTGCAAGACACAAGCAAAAATGAAAGTTTGATGAATATAAGAACCCTTCCAACAACAACTACCAACAACCGTAGCAACAACAATAACAACCGTAACTAATGATCACCAAGAACAACAAAAAATAGAAGGCAAGAACCGTCAGGGCTTATGCTGTCACCGCCAACTGAAAAAAGTAGGTATCTGAAACCTTTCCTTTGGTGTAAAAGAAGCGCCTTACATCACACAGGACTTGCACCACAAGTGTCAGACTTGCAACAAGGTGGTCCATCATACCAGGAACTGCCGAAAACGAAAGGGCCAGCCACTAGAAAGCAACCTACAAGACACAGTGTCAGAAGCTTGTCATGCTGTGGAGATAAAGAGCATAAAGAAACCAGTGCCCAAAGGCAAATAACAATGCCCATGGAAGAGCATACATGCTGAGGGACAAGAACGCTACCAGACTCGAACGTAGTCATCTGGTACGTTCCTTCTAAATCAACAACTAGCTAATATTAATATTCAGTAGCCATCCAAGTTTTGTATCCATATCTCTTGCTTGTATGCTTAATAAACCCACCAATTACACTAGAAACACTTATGACATTGAAATGGCCCGATGGAAACCTAATAGGCACATAATACCGTTGTCCAGGTCTTCACCCTGATATTTAGTTAAACGCAACACCTTCGAAATTGATCGCATGCCAATTAAACTCGTAGTTTCGACGTCGTCAAGATATGAAATTGTTAACCAAGTATCAGCTTATAATTATGTGTGACGAGAAAAGTCGTCCACGATCCCCAACTGATGTGAAAACAACTGATCATTCCGAGGTGATCGAAGTAAAACCCGACTAAGCCTCATATCCTGTATTAAAACCGAAAGATATATATCCAGGGGATATCAAGTTTTCGTAGCCCAAGTAATGGAGAAGAAGTCAGACGAAAAACGACTAGAAGATATACCAGTAGTTAGAGAATTTCTAGAAGTTTTTTCTTGAAGACCTACCCGGCCTTCCTCTGGTTCGCCAAGTAGAATTCTAAATCGATTTAATTCCCGAGCGGCCACCAATAAGCCCGAGAAACTTACAATTAGCTCCTCACAAATCAGGAACTAATCAGACCAACTACAAGAGGTAGCAACCGAGTTTTATCCGACCCAAGTACTATCGCCTTGGGGAGCTACCGTCTTATTTTTTAAATGAAAGACGGTCATTCAGATGTGTAATCGATTATCGTAGCTGAATGAAAAAAAAAAAAAAAAAAACACACCGTAAAGAAATCGTTACCCATAACACAAGATCGATGAATTAATCAACCACTTCACGTTCGAGAACTACTCAAAGAATGACTTAAGATCAGCTATCACCAACCAAGAGTCAAGGATGAAGATATTCCCAAGACTGCTTTCAAAACGCGATACGGACACTATGAATTCCAAGTGATGCCATTTGGTTTAACCAATGCACCTGCTGTGTTCATGGGTCTCATGAACCGTGTGTGCAAACCATACTTGGATAAAAATTGTAATAGAGTTTCATGATGAATTCATACTACTTCCGTAACAAATAAGAATACGCAGGATCACCTGAGAATAATCCTAAGAATTACATAAAAAGGATAAATTGTATGCCAAGTATCTCAAATGAGATTTATCTGGATCATATCTGTGCAATTTCTCAGCATGGTGATTGACAGACAAGGAAGTTCACGTTGACCCCGCCAAATTGAATAATTAAGAATAGGTCACCTCCTATTGACACCCACAGAAGTACGCCAATTCTTAGGACTCACCGGCTACTATCAAAGATTTATCGAAGGTTTTTCGAAGATTGCAAAGCCTTTGACTAAATTAACCCAGAAAAACAAAAAG
>BQNB010001907.1:78134-113134 GCA_026074375.1 Tanacetum coccineum | reverse complement strand
GTCAGGAGTCAGGACTACATGCTAGAAGGAGTAATTCGACCCGTAACTTGTGAATGGGTTGATTCAGGTTTTGTTTTGCCAGGTCAAACAGGTACTCACATAAAGTAGCTAACAAGGAAATGAGTCAAAACTCATTCAAACTGTAATCATAACAACGAAATTTTTGTAATCATATTTGATATAAATTAAAACTTTCGATAAAATAATGAATAACCCAACAGGAACCAAACATAGAGACAGAAACATAAAGGACGGAAATCACGATAGGTGATAAAAAACTTACAAATCAAGTTGAAGCTCCTTTCCTTTTCAGCTTTTTATGCACCGTCACCTTGTTACCTTTCCTTTTAGCGATAAATAATTTCTTACCCTTCTTCACATCTTCCTACAGGTTTTCGTTTTGGGGTTTCTAGAACCGCAACCTCATTTTCCATTTTCCTTACTGGCTTAAAAACCTTAGTGATCAAAGGGTTAAACATATCACTCGAACACTCAAGAGTGAGACCCATAGCTATTGCCTCATCATAAAGCTCTTTACCCTTCTCAAATTCACCGTTTCTGCAGAGCTTTGGTATCAGCAAATCATAAACCGTCTCATACCCACCTAACGAGCTCTTTTTCATTAATTCAAGCAACTTAAGAGCATACTTTACCCTCTCGACCCCGCAAAGAATACCAATTAAATCATAGTAGAACTTGCGTTCAGGGACTAAACCGTCTTCAATCATCTCATCAACCATTTGCTTCCCCTTACCAAATCTTCCCATCAAATACAACACTCGAGCCACGAGATAATAAGTCACCCAATCAGGAGAACACCCTGTTTTCCTCATTGTGTTAAAAACTTGAATAGATTCTTTCACTCTTCTAGTTTTACCCAAACAAGATACCAATATATTGTAACTTATAGTAGTTGGACCGGATCGGACGCCTAACCAACACATCACCCCCACGGCACGGAGCGACCGGAATTCGGAGCGACCAGGTACAAATCTCAACAACCTAACAGGAAACCCCACCTCGTCCCCAATATATTGTAACTTATAGTAGTTGGCGGAATTGCATAAGTTCGCATTTCGATCATCACATTCAATGCATCAGGAACAAGCCCAGAAGGATTAGACTTCACGTTATTCTTACACAAACACTTTAGAAACATGTTGTAACAGAAAAGATCCGGCTTGATTCCTGCACCTTTCATGTCCTTTAAAACTCCTCGTGATTCTTTAACGTTTTCCGGCACAGACCACCCGTGAAGTAAATTTCTATAAGTAAGAAGTTTCAGTTCAACAATCGAGATCTTATCTTTATGGTGATAAACGACTCCCTCAGCTCTTTTGACATGCCCTTTGAGCATAAAGCAGAAATTATAGCGGTAACCGTAGTACTATCTTGTGGGCATTTTAGCTTCTCTAAGTTGTTGAATATTCCTAACGCTTCATCTACTTTTCCTAACTTAACCAAAGTCTCAGCTACACTACTAAACGTCGATCTTCTGACAACCCGAGAATTTCCGTTCAATAAGTTAGCCGTTTCCGTGTAGTAATTTGAATTTTTAAAAGTTTCGTTAAGCTTTTCCGTTTAACCGGGAAGTTATTTCGTTATTATCTGAGAATCGTCGCCTGACTGAGAGAGGGCGAACTGGACATTAAAAAGTTGTAAGTATTTTGGCAATAGCCATCGTTTTATGTTTTAGGCATTATGTTTAAAATTTCGTTAATTTTTCGTTTGATGCCGTTTTACTCGGTTTCGTTATTTCCCGTGATACGCGTTTATTAAAACCTTCTTCTTGATTTTTTTTTAAAGTTCTATACTTAGTTTATGCAAGCAAAAAAAAAAAAAAAAAAAAAAAAAGAACTTTGGAATTAATTCATTTTGTTGCCACTGTAGTGACTCCATTTATATAAGTTGGATATCCTCATATTGGGCCACCCGCCCCCCTCCCCAACCACCCACACTCCACTCCCAACCACCCCCCACCCCCCCCACCCCCCCTCCCCCACCACCACCCCCCCCCCCCCCCCCCCCCTCCCCCCCCCAACCTCCCCCCACCCCCCCACCCCCCCCCCCGCCCCCCCCCCAATAATGGTAATGCATAACCGGGCTATGTATGCATGCTCATTAATTGGACCATATTTTGATAATTACATTGCTGACAAGCTTGGCATGGACATGGGGTCAAAGGACTTGTAGTACTAGTTGGAGTTTTGATAGGAGGATCATTTTGGTCCCCTACCTCTTGTCCTCCTAGCCACGGCAATACACTTGTGTGTGTGTGTGTGTTTACCCTTGTATATCATACATATTGTTATCATTTCATCCATCCTATTTTCTTCAATTCATTTTTGCTATTGTGTGTTTGTCGCTCTCAAATAACACATACATCTTCTCTTTTCCTTTTTGCCGAAAACAAAATCACACACAATACCCATTTGTTTTTAATCTATTGGATCATCCCTCGAAATATATTGTTCGTGTATGTTGATTGTTTTTTCAATTCCGGGTATTTTATAAACAACATTTTTGGTTGTTCTTTGTTTATTCCGACATTTGTCGTGTTTCTTGTAGTTATCTTTTACTTTGTCATAAAATAGTTGTACTTTTGCATTCGTATGATCATTCGTTGCAAGGTGTACAATGCGGATCGTGTGAAAATCATTCATCTAATTTTCTATAAAAACTACAAGTCTCTAAGTTTATATTAAGTTTAATATTTTGTGTCTTTAATTGAAAGAAAATAAAAAGGAGTTGTACTTTTAATTTAAACGTTCATTGTGACTTTTTTTTTTATTGTTGATTATATATATTGCTATTACTACGGTTATTTCGTTTATTTAAGATTTATCGTATATTTAAGTTAAATGTTGTTGGCGGAATAAAGTGTAAAGTGAGTTGTTTGGATTTGTTGGAAGTGTAAATTGAATGTCGAAGAGGTTTAGGTTTAGAACGGATTTGTTGCGATATTTGAGGTGTTGTCGAAAATAGATCGGATATTCTTTCGAGTCGCAACAAAAAGATGTAATTTTGGTAAAAATGGATGTTTTCACGTGGTCGAAGATTGATAAAATGGATCGAAAGTCGATTTTTTGAAAGGTCATGCCGAACTTTCGTAAACTCTTATTAATTACGTCGAATATATACTTTCTATTATAAAATTATGATAAAATGTAGAAAAACGTAAGTGTCGAGTTTAGGTCAACATTTTTGGTTATTGAGTCAACGTTGATGTGTCGGGACACTAAAAGACGAAATACACTAAAAGATGAAATACACTAAAAGACGAAATACACTAAAAGACGAAATACACTAAAAGATGAAATACACTAAAAGACGAAATACACTAAAAGACGAAATACACTAAAAGACGAAATACACTAAAAGACGAAATATTTTTGAAGATGTTTCAAAACGTCGAGACTTGTCAAAACTTATAACTTTCGAAAGTACGTTTTAAAAAGGGATACGCCGTGTCTACTCGTGCTCGGATGATCAGTTCTTGCGTTAAGCGTTATTCGTTGTACATCATTCTTAAACGACGACTATATGATAGGTTGTCGCTAGAACCGTGAGATTCATTTTCACTTGATTGATTCCTTTTGATCCACTACCCGTATAAGGTGAGTTCATAGCCCCACTCTTTTACTCGTTTTGACTAAATGTTTTATAACTTGGGGTGAGAAACATTGCTTGTTTTTAAAACTGGACACAAGTACTTTACGTGAGATTTTCCCTGTTTACGTGTTGCCTAAGTAGCTTTTAGACCACTACTGCCCGAACTATCATGAACTGTCAATCTCTTGACTGGAGGACCGGTCGAGGGAGCGCGAATGAATAAATAGATCTATTGGGACTAATTATCCCTATCCGGGTGAGTAGCGCTCACTACCCACGGGGCGCCCGATAAACGGATATATGTCATGTCGTACTGGTTAGGTTGTCTTTGGTCGGACACCTGGAAGGGCAAACAAATACTTATAGCAATGTACATGCTATCTTGCGTAATTAGCTTCAGTGTCATGAGCTTAGTGCAACGTAAATACTTTTTATGTGAAGTTGTATCTGTTATAACTATCGCATACGTTTTGATATCTTGTGGTCCACTATAACAACATTTGAACTAAACCTATGAATTCACTCAACTTTATGTTGACGTTTTAAGCATGCTTTTCTCAGGTGCTTAGCATGGATGCTGTTGCTTGACTTATGTGAAGACTATTTGCCTGTACCGGTTTACTAAAGATTTATCTATGTCTTTAAATACCGTTGTTGAACTTACTTAAGCTTCCGCATTTTAACTTTGAATCTTTTAAATATAATCGATGTAAAACTTATTATTATTATTTTAAAACTTTGCAACGGTGTTTATTTTTCAAAACGTACCCTTAGAGGTCGTTCTTTATGCTTTGTACTTGAGATGCTCAATAAAGTCACGCCTCCGGACACGTATTCCGTCCAGGCCCCGTCTGGGGGTGTGACAGTTTGGTATCAAGAGCCAAGGTTATAGAGAACCAGGTAGTATAAACTAGGTCTGGACTATAACCAGTATGTGATCCTACGTGATTATGTGCCTTACGTGACCTTACATAGTACGTATACATAACTAAGTACTACGTAAATAATATATACGTATTAAATACTAAGTATATCTAATATTTCTAAGTATTTCTTATTTCATCCTATCATGACGTGCTCGATGACTCATTCATTCATTCATTTTGCATTCATCCAGTTACCCATTCACCCATTCATATTTTTGCATCATGCATGGTTGATATAAAGATGATTTATATGAACTTTGCTTGTGCAGGTTATGGCTATTTCAGTTATCTCGATTTCTTCGGATTCATCAGAGGATAGCGTGGGGACACCTGCTGGACGAGTGATCTTGTTCGGTACTATCCCTACTACTATTCCTGACACCACACCAGTGATTACTCCACCTGCTACTCAGACTGACACACCAGTGATACCCACAGAGACACCTATCATAGCACCTACTATACCACCATCCCCAGACTATACACCAGCTTCTCCTGATTACTCACCTGCATCTGATTCAGAGTCTGATCCATCTGAGGATCCATCATCAGACCATATACCACCATTACCAGCTATCTCACCATTTTTATCATCGGATGATGACACCACAGACAGTGATACACCAGATACACCACCATCACCTACCCATGGTACGCCTTTCACTGAGATTACCGCTTCTACCCAGAGATCACCTATCATACCTCGTCGTCGGGTTATGATTCTATCACCTGGACAGCCTATTCCTCATGGTCGACCGTACCGCTACCATCTTAATGGGCCGGTACACATGATGACTGCGAGGAAGAGGGTTGGACCGTTACCCACTCATCGTCTTGCTGTGAGACATTCTGCCGATCATTCTTCTTCAGATTCGTCATCAGAGGCATCATCAGATTTCCATCCGGATGCTTCATCTGATCCTTCTTCGAGACACTTATTATCAGATCATTCTTCACCTGATTTGCCAAGTACTTCTGCGAGGCCATCTCGCAAGAGACGTAGGTCCCCTATGACATCTATACCTGCATTACCACCTGTATCCGGAGCTTTATCTCCTGTCCGTACTGATTTGATACCATCACCTAAGAGAATTAAGAATTCTGGTTATCTGGCAGATGTAGAGGTTGATCATAGAGAGATTAGTTTGAGGGATGATGCTATTGTCAGGGTTAGTGAAGAACCTCACTTAGAGCAGGATACTGATCCAGAGATTCAGGCAGATATTGACGAGTGTTTTGCTTACGCAGATGCTCTTAGGGATAGAGGGATTGATGCTAGAGTTATAGTTGAAGTTGTGGATCAAGATGAGACAGAGACGGGTTTGAGAGGCCCGGTTGAGGTCAGAGTTGAGAGGGTTACGCATCCTGCGACGCCAAAGGATATACCTGAGCCTGCTCAGGAGAGAGCAGTAGAGGCTACATATGAGACATTAGGCGATGGGGTTCAGAGGTTCCATGATCACACTCAGGCTATCCCAGTCCATTATATACAGGCTATTGAGGAAGTTCAGAGAGAGCAGGGACATAGGATTGTTGGGGTTGAGTCAGCAGATATTGCTTTGACTGAGAGGATTGCTGAGTTGGAGAGGGATAACAAGAGGCTCAGAGGTACCGCCAGTGTTAAGAGTCAGAGAGTTGACCGACTCCAGCGCGGCATGTCACGTATGCAGAGAGAGTTAAGGCAGATGCGATGATTTTGATTTTATGATCGAGTGAGAGTTGACTGACTTGAGGCGTGTGCTAGGAAGCACATAGGCTACCATCCTTAGAGATGTTCATTAGTATTGCAGCATTGAGTAGTAGCGTTTAGTGATAACCGTAGTGTTAGAACTCGTATTTCTTGTATTTTGAAACGTTGTGATGTAATCACTTATGTTCGATGATATGAAATTGATATTTATCTATGATATGATGTCATGATTTGATTTACTTATGCTCTTGTGTCATGCATTATGGGATTTCTGTGAATATGTATTTTGATCGTGTATTTTCTATGTTGATATGTTGTAGGAAGATGCCTAACACCCGATCTGGAGCGTCCATGACTCGTGAGGAGTTTGAAGAATTGGTTAGGTTAAAAACCGCCGCTTAGCTGCAGAGATTGGAAGGCATCGAGAAAGCCAGCAAGGATACCCTTGAACACCCAGAATGAGAGATGTGATGAACAAGAAGGCCGAGCACGGTAGGAAAAGGGGTAAAAATGGAAATTGAAAAAGGAGAAAAACGGAAATGGAAATAGAAATGAATCAGTATAACTATGAGTTTCATGCCAGTGGCTAGAGAGTGCACTTTCTAAGACTCATTGAAGTGCAAGGCCAATATATTTCTTAGGATTGAAGGCGTTGTCGGATTGACCCGCTGGTTTGAGAAGATGGAGACTGTGTTACAATATAGTAATTGGTCCAAACCGAAGATCAAGTGAAATATGCTACATGCACACTGCAGGACAGTGCTTTGACTTGGTGGAACTCTCATAAGAAACAATGGGTGTTGAGGCTGTAAAAACATATGCCAAGAATTGGTTGAAACTGATGAAGTTTGAAGACAGCAGAGGTAACAGTCCAAGGAATGAAATCCAGAAGATGGAGACTGAATTGTAGAATCTGACCATGAAAGGAAACTGTTGGATCCCGTTAACACTTCACTTCATACAATTGATCACGAAACAAGAACTAGAAAGGAGAAAGGTAATGAGAACTAGCAAGCATGGCAAATCTAATACATATGTGTTAGAAGACCCTACGCTTTGAGCTGGAAACCCTGTCAAGGAGATTCTTTGAATCTACCTGATCACAGGTACAGTATCTATACTGTAAAACGATCCTACGGAACCGAAGGTTAATCTAACCAAATCTGAACGAATGACAAAGCCATATTCGTCCACCCGCTTTATTGCTAACTGTTTTATTTCAGGATACATAAAGATGGAGATGGTGATGCCTCATTCCAGCTAAAGTCGGATTCATTACCACATGCTCATGCTCAAACTACAAAGACATTCTATAAGCATCAAGATTCAAGAATCATGAAAGCTCAAGAATTAAAGACAAAGACTTCCGCACAAACTCTGATATACAAGATCTTCCTTCAAAGATATCAAGTCTATCAAGGGAGATTGTTAGCAAGCTTTCAAGATGATGCAAAGTATGAGCATGTTGGTCAAGACACAAGATCGCAAGGTGGCAAAGATGATCAAGACGGAAGGATAAAGATTTAAAGATCTCGGACGGAAAAGACGAAGTCTAAAGACAATGACAAAGGCTCAAGATCAAAGATCACAAAGCATGAAGGAACAAGCCTACAACGAATTCAGAGACCAAGACCACAAGATCTTAACGACAAAAGCAATCTCATTGATCTCATGAAGGAGTGTCACAATGAACTCACTTCGGGGGAGATTGTTAGCCTCAAAATATTGAGTCGAACAAGGAAGTTCGTTCATTATATTAGGTCTCGGTCACTTAATTAATTATACGTTGTAATAGGCTAGAAGGGTAAACGGGCTCGTAAATGTAAGCTAATATTGTATGTGTATCGGGCTAAAGCCCAAGTCAATCCCGAGCCCGGCCCAAGTAAAAGCCCACACGCCCCCATGTAGTTGTGTAGGGTATATATATCATTTTCCATCAAGGAAAATGGTGTTGGTTCATTTGTAAACTTTGTTCTTGCAAGTAATTCAACCATTTTCTCTCTCTAAACTTCTTCTAATTTCCTTCTCTTTTCTTCTTGAATTCTAGCAACATGATAATGAAGTGAAGTGATTAAGGGTTACCGACACAAAGTTAGGAAGATCTTGTAAGGAGGAACTTGGAACAGTTGCTAGTGTGGGAACTGGTGTTTGTTGAAAATGTGTAATAAGAGGAATGGGTGGTGGAGGAAGTGTTGTGGCAGACGAAAGAGGTATCTCAGCAATAGCAGTAATTAGAACATCTACCAGAGAAGTTGACTCATTGTTAAGATTAAATATAGAGTCAATACCTGTATCTGGACTAGGGTTGAGCATGTTAGAAACGAAACCAGATGACACAGAAGAACTCTGTTGTTGACCTTTAGGATTGACCGGGGTTATGATCACATGAGTGTCTTCTATTACTTGAGTAGTTTGAATGATAGTGCGTGGAGCATATGTCATTTCAGTATCTCTTCCCTCCAGATTGACGTTCACATCCCTGTGTAATTCATTCACTTTTTTATCTTTATTTGTCTCTTCTTCCTCCATTTCTTCTCCATCAACATTCTTACCTTGAATTTCTTCATCACTTTCTTCATCATCAGTGGATTTAACATGAGAAGGTGTATGAACCCTTGGATCAAAGCTATCTTCTTCATTTACTTCTTCATCTTGCCTTTCTTTGTCATCATGAGTGAAGAACTTGGGATGAACAAAGTCATCACCATCATTGTCTAATTCTGTCTGTTCATCAACATCATCTTGATCATTATTTTCATCATCGTCATCATCTTTACTCACATTCACTTCATCATCTTTTTCGTTACTGGACTTCTAAGAAATCTACTCATCTTCAGAGTCATATGTAGGTACATCAAGAACCCCTGGTGTGACACCAGTTCCTTCATCTACACCTGAACCACTAGCATAAGAGCTATGTAATTGTGTCTTGCTTCTCTTGGTAGCCAACTTCATTTGTTCAACTTCAGATAATGCAATTTTTGATAAAGTATCCAATCCTTCAGCAGGTTGCTTTTTCTTCCCAGATTTAGTCACCTTAGCTATAGCTTTGAGTCTTTTACCTGGAGAAGCTTTAGGAGATTGTTTAGTCTTCTCCTGGTGGATCTCTGTACATACTTTGATTTTGGAGCCACCTTTCTAATAGCAAGATCATAGTAAGTCTTGTACACTTCTGACTCCTTCATTGCTTGATTGGTTAGAGTATCAGGAAGTATGGCACCGTACTTTTGAACAACTTCATGCTAAGGGATAAATCTCATTGTGGTGAGAATAGGGTCATCATTAGCCATGTGTCAGTCCACCTTGTTTCTTCTTGGAATTGATTGGTCTTGTGACATGAAGTGATTGATGATGACTTTGGTGAATCTTGGGTAGTACATGTCTTTGTTCTTCTTTGACACCTTGTTCTCGATTTGATAAACTAAGTCTTCCCATAGTAAGTAGACATAGTCAAAATACTTCTGATGATACATACCCTAAAGGATTTGAGCTCGAGAATGACCAAGTAGATCGAGTCCAGTTACTTTACCACTGAGACATTTGTTGATGATGGTGTCAAATGTTCTCCAAGGTTGAGGTAGAGTGTCAACCTTGATGTCAGAGAGTGACATAACATTACCAGAGTAACCGAGTTCTCTTATGATAGCAATAATTTCTTCTTCAAATGGTGGATCAACAAATTTCTGGCGAGGAAGACTTGGATAAATTTGAAGCATATCTTTGAAAGTTTCCAGATCAAAAGAATAATTCTTCTTGTTCATCTTGAATTTGATGTTGTGCTTGTGATAGGAAACAGTAACCCATAATTCATGCATGTAGATGGTAGGAACACTTGCAGTGATCAAGAATGCTTGATAAAACGGTGTGAGAGAAAGAACATCCAAAGCAACTTAAAAAGTGGGTTCCTTGGGCTTGAATGTGGTGCTCAATCTGTAATTGTAGTTACCAATCCTCAAATGTTGCTCACGTGGAACAAGAGTATCGTCAAGGGCTTGTTGCTGTTCTTTTGTGATACTCATGATTCTGCTAAGAAAGAATCAATACAGTTTATATATAAACAAGTTTATATAAGATACTATAGAGATCCTTTTTAGGATATGGCACTTAAGGCATGCAACACATTTAGATAGCTCATCATTGAAAGAGTGAACTTAATTTGGTTTAGTTGATTTAACCCAACTTTAACTTAATTAGATTCCAAAGATAACCAATTTTAAATTTGCTACCTAACACAAGTTTTAAGACACCTCCGGATTAGAGTCTAAGTATTTGTTGATAATTAGCCTTTTATGTCTGTTAAGTATGATTGAATCTATGTGATAAAGTGTAAACTGCGAATTTGGTCACAATTAAAAGCTGCGAATTCGGTTATAAAAGCAATTGCGAATTCGGTCACTGAACCATGCGGCGAATTCGGTCACTAAGGCTCACTGCGAATTCGGTCACTTAAGGCTCACTGTGAATTCGGTCACTTAAGGCAAACTGCAAATTCGTCTACTATAGCAAACTGCAAATTCGGTTACCTAAGGCATACTGGGAATTCGGTCACTTAAGTCTCACTGCGAATTCGGTCACTTAAGGAAAACTGCTAATTCGTCTACTATAGCAAACTGCGAATTCGGTCACTTAAGGCATACTGCGAATTTGGTCACTACACAGAACTGCAAATTCGGTCAACACTAACCATTGCTAATTCGGTTGATACTAACCATTGCCAATTCAGTCCAAACTAAAAGCTGCGAATTCGGTTTAAACACAAAACTACGAATTCGTTTAGGTCTACAAATTATGAATCTTAATTTGAGTATTCACACGTTTTGCCACTTCAATATTCAATCACTTAGCATCATGGTATCCACAAGAACAATTTTTATCATCTTATAAACTCAGATTCATCAAAAATAATACTAAATGAGCATTTCACATCATAAACACAATTCGTACCAAGACCACACATTCAAAATATGGATATCAAGGCACACACTCAGTCGATGATACATTTAACATATGTGTAACACAAAACCCACATACTTTTCTTATTAAAACTCAAACATGCACAATTCAATATACAAAATCACTCAAATCAACCTCATATGTTATCTATATTAAAAACTGCTACGAACGAGTCATTAGCATCCTTAGAGGAACAAAACCCCTCAATCAATTTGTGTTTTTACTCAGTTTTAATTTTTGAAGAACCCTAATTGAAAATTTAGGATTTTCTTGATCAACACTTTATAAAAACGTGATTCAACTCAGATGTAGGTTCATAAGGATGAAAGGAACAAAGTTTGTGAAATACCTTAAGCACGAAATGGACAAGAGATCGAGTAGAGGGAGGTGATGAATTAAGGAGGGTTTTAAGAATAAAAAGATAAGTGTAATGTGTGTGTGAGAGTGAAGACGAGGAGGGTGGAAGTGTTTATAAAACTTTTTTAGTTTTTGACACTTTCACCCCTTCTTGTTTAATATCTTTTGCAATTTACATTTATAAGTTATTTAGGCATATCTAGATTAACACATTGACACATAAAGTCCCTGTAGTTTTAACTATCATACCTAATAACTTAAATTTGCACATTTTCTCTCTAAAGGCATAAACACATAACATTTAAGGCACAAAAAAGCTAAACTAAATTAACTTTCCTTAACATTGATATTCCGTTATTGTTTAAAAACCTTTATTCCTTTTATCAAATGATTTTCTGAAGAAGATATTTGACATTTTCTGCCCTTCAAACACTGACCCGTTTTCTATTTAAAGAGTTGTAGTCGTTGTTTGAGAAGACGAATGTCTTTGAAAAACATTTTCTGATGAAGCAATGTTATATCATTGAGAAACAAACACCAAAATAAGATTTCTCTTATTTTCACACATAAGCACACTGACACGTACACTTATGGTAATATAGAAAGCATGGGTTGTGATGCAAAGTAATCACAAGCATAATCCATGTCATAAATAGGCCTTGTGCCCCAGAATAAAATTCTCGTAATGAGACAATTTTTTCATTTTTGAAATACTTCCTTTAAAGATGAATTATCGGGTTTGTGCTTAATCGTAAATAAAAGCAAGCCATTGACATGTTTGAAAAACATTTAGAACTTCTGCTGCGAAACTTATTAAAGCCTCGTAGAATCATCATGAAAAAATGAAATTTCTAAAACCGTAAATTACTCGGGTTTTCAGAAGACATGCCAATTATTACCTCTTTTTTATCTTTTTTCCCCCATTTTTTTCAATTTTTTTATTTGGTTTAAAAGTTTTATTATTTTTGTATTTTGGATTTTAAAAATTTCTAAAAAGGAAAAAACTTTTGTTATTGTATGGTTTTAATATATAATACATATGATATAGGATATTTGAATATTAGGATGACCGACCATTATTCATCAACTTCCCATATCTGACCAATAGTTCAGAGTCTTCGGCCGTTAATACAACCGGCAACACAGCTTGTTGATCTGAATTCAATTCTTTCCTCTACCAGTACTTATAGTGAAGATTCTGCCAACTTGATCTTCCGTATTGACAAAGTAAAGCTCTACTACTCCATTCTCAACTATCTCTTTGATTACTGGAATATGATGTTAAATGATTGGATCGAGAATGTTGAATTCGTTGCAGCATAAGCTCAGATAGCGCTTTTGTTATCCACTTGTACAATTGAATTTTATTGAAGTCCGAGCCATGTAAGTTGGTAAGTATAGTGATCTTCAGTGCCCAAGTGACTTGAAGCCCACAACAGCCAGATAAATCTATATATAGCGAGCTTTCGTACTGGATGATACGCATGGCCTAGTTGCAAAAACGCTTTTAGGCCTTATTTGAAGACCTCTTTCCATCGTATCCCCAATAATTGCATAATCCGGACCAAATTACTATTCGTCTAAGTAATCTGGAAAACCCGCATGCTCAGCGTTATTGCATAAGCTGTTATAGGCAATAGAGAGAATCCTTTTGGATAGCCGAGAGTCCCCGCTAATAAAGGTTCCCTCCTTCGTTGGTTCATATGTATGTAATATTTCACGATTCTTTTTTAATAGCATGGAGGTGCTTTTTTGTAGGCTTATTGTTGGTAATAAAGGAGCGGATTCTACTAAGGATATACTACTGATGGACTTAGTACTGCTACTCAAGATTGAAGAATATAAACCTAAGTCGTTTATACAAGTCTTTAGTGAAGAAAAAAGCTTAGTTCGTAAACTAGTTAGGTACCTGTACATGTTAGTTAATATGTTTGTACTAAGGCCGTTACAAATGATAGATCATTAGAATACTGTTAGTAAGTGGTATGATTCAGTTAGGTACTTGCTTTAGAGTGGAAATGCATGAGATATATAATTAGGAATAGATATCATGACATTTAACTGTTACACCCCCAAATTTGGGATTACAGCGGAAAAAGGTACGTGTGGCGTGTAATTCAAGATC
The DNA here is from genome assembly GCA_026074375.1 of Tanacetum coccineum. Lineage (NCBI taxonomy): Eukaryota > Viridiplantae > Streptophyta > Magnoliopsida > Asterales > Asteraceae > Tanacetum > Tanacetum coccineum. Next base: position 99,471 of record BQNB010001907.1, on the reverse strand, counting down.
AATAGCACTAAGATAGAAAAATGAACACAAACAGACATTTAAAATGATACATTAGGATTTAATGAAAGCTCATAATACAAAGCATATAGCATTAGCTTGTTCATTGTTGGATATTACAAAAGTTGACAATACTTATTGCCCCAAATATATGCACCTAAATCTTAAGCGAGCAATCCCAAATATAACCCAAATGCATCCTTGGCATCCCATAGCCTATTAGTGCGTCCTGAAAACATTGCTTAAAAAGTCAATAAAAATTGTTGTGAATTTCCATTGGTTTTGATAAAATCAAAATGTGCAGGACCGCAAGACTTATTAGTGGATAATGCAACATATGCAGAATCCTCACAAAACTAGATTACATTTACACTAAGCTCAGACACTGAAGCTCGACCGATCTTTCTTGAGCAATTAAACATATATTGCGAATTTCGGAGCCCGATAAATGTTCAACCCAAAACATCTTAAATTCGACAATGCTATAACTTCGATCCCTCGGTGATAGCTAATCACCCGAACGGGAGGTCCGTTTCCCGAATAGATCAAATATTAAATACCATTTGTCGCTCACATAATTGTAATTCCCAACTACTATCTATGTCAATTTGACAGTTCATGATAAAGGGGCTCAACTTGGTTATCTGCTACTATATACAACATGTAATCATTACTTGGCGTCCAATTATAAAATAAAGCATGTTTTTCACCCCATAGAAAATCATTGTAATCAAAAAATATGGGCCTATGAACACACTTGAGTTCAGAATAATCCAAACATCCAGATAAAGCAATCACGTAAAAGATCGAATGCAACCTAAATTATCATAGGTCGTATAAGTACCATGTACTTGAATATAATCCTATAGTTGTTACATCGCACTATCGTTCGGGCTATCATAATTAAAGAGGTCATGACATGACGTTCGAGGAGTTAGGACACTTTAAATCGTAAATCCAACAACTCGTCGAGACGCCATCCGAAGAGGCCTCATTATGAAACTCCCTAGTAATATAGTACTTTGATAACCACATAATATTCTATATAGCTCAATCACCAACTAATGGTTTTGGAAAAATTGTGTTTAACAAGTTAAAACGTTTATAATTATCGTTTTAGTAAAACTGGCGTAACTTTCGCGTTTTAAACCCGATTCTCGCGTTTCTTATGCCCATCTTTTCGTATCAAGACGAGTTATCATAAATTGACATTTTCGAATTTCGGACCTACTGGTGAACAGTAAAAATTACTGTTCACATCAGACCCTATGTATATTTTCATCGATTTAATTGTCGTAAAACCCGTAAACGTCGTATTTTATTCGTTATAGCTCCGTTTTTAATGATTCTTTCGAGGACGTTCTCGTATTTGAAAGTTCTATATTTTTAGGAGGTTTACAAAAATATAACTTTCTGTCATGAATAGTAACTTTTATAAAAATAGTTTTATAAAAGTATTATTTGTCGTAAACTCGCGAAATTCATAACTCGTTCGTTATTAATTGAAAAATTACGATTCTTATCATTTTGGAATCCTAAAAATGTGTATTATTTATTAAAAATATTAATACTTGCTGTTTATAAATTTTATAAAAATGTTTTTATAAAAATTTACTTACGACTTCGTTTATTAACGTATAACTCGTTTTTAACGTAACTTTTTCGTTATTAATCCGTTTAACAAGTTTCTTACTTTTTCGGAATCGTCGTGAATTGTATTATCTTATAAAAATATAAAATGGGTATGTTAAAATTCGAAATTTGGACAGCAAGTTAGGTTGAGTTTGTTAAGTCCATTTTTAACCTTTTCTTTATACTTTACCACTTTTGTATTTTACCACAAGTCTTATATATCATATATGTTATATATCATATATATATTGGAGTCCATGTGTCCATAATAGTCCTCATATGTCCAAGTTACCCATGTTAACAAATCCATTAACATACTTTAAAAACCATAACTTTACTTATGTAACCTTAATCTACTAGTTTTGTCCATAATCATTTTTATACATAACCAAGTGTGTAAATCACTTGTGTGACCATTTTAACATGATGTCAACAACATCATAGGATATATAAATGTGTACATTATGATGACAACAAATAAAAACTTCTCTTTACATGTTAATGATCCTAAATGGTGATTTAAGCTAAATAGAATAATCATATGCATAAAGTGGAAATTATAAGAACATAAAGAGTTTAAATAGACCTTATGAGGTATGATGATGATGATGTGCTAGTACTAAACCCTTGTTTAGCCACAAAAACCAAGCTTGCACTTAAGAAACCCTAGCTTTCCTTAATAGAACCCTAACTTCCTTTTACTTGAGAAATACTTGGAAATGGTGATTCAATGCTTGCAAATGCCTTAGTATATCTTAGAATAGGTGTATATAGAAGTGTATGGATTGTAGAAAATTTTGTATGGGTTTGGTTGGGGTAATGCTTTGAGCCGTGAGCTCTTGTAGAGCAAAAGAGGGTTTTTGGTTTGATTTTTCTAAGTGTAAAGTGTGTATGAGTCTTTCACTTGTTACTTGCATGTATATAAGATGTAATTCTAGTCAAAGGGACAAGGTATGGGGTAGGGATGGTCTCTTAAGTCTTAGGGATGGTCTTAGTCAAGGTATGGTGGGTATGGTGTTGCATAAATGAAGTATGGTGTCTATTTGACCAAGTTGCATGTTTAATCTCATTTTTCATGTATATCTTTGTATATGATGCAAGATTTTCGGCAAAACAAAGATATACATGATATATTTATGTAATTTTTGTGTATTGGGTATAAAAGTGGGTATTTGTTGAAGCGTAGAAAAGTTTTTGTGGTTCCGGGAGTGCCTAAACGCAATTTATCGCGAAACGTATACACTTTACGTATCCGATAAAAATAAAATGAACAAAGTTAATAATTATCCTCAAAATAATTATATAACCCTTGCTTGATGTAAACATTTAATTGTTTGGTGCCCGTTTACATTGAACGCTAATTTTTGGCGTACGCGATTTAACTTAACGTTTACAATTTAAAGCAAACACGTACAATACTAACAATAAATAGTACATTTATTGACGTCGTCAAAGACTTGAAAACACAGGGTGTTATATAACACTTCCCCCGTTAAACGAGCCTTGTCCTCAAGGCTCACGATGCAGCACTGATGCCGGTGTTGTCTTTGGTGAGAGGGGGGTCCCCCCCCCCCAGGTGTGGGGGAGTGTGGGGGCCTGTGGATATTTCTTCTTGAATTGGTCTTCACGCTCCCACGTGAACTCAGGACCTCTCTTGGAGTTCCATCGAACTTTGACTAATGGGATCCGACTTCGCTTCAACCGTTTAACTTCACGGCCCACTATTTCTACCGGTTCCTCAACAAAATGAAGCTTGTCATCAAGATGAAGTCCATCCAACGGAACGGCTAATGGTTCGTCGGCATGACACTTTTTCAAATTAGATACATGAAACGTATTATGAACTCTGCTCAATTCTTCTGGAAGTTCAAGCTTGTAGGCAACTTCTCCAACCCTTTCATATCCCCTTATAAGGTCACGTAGACCCTAGGGTTCAACTTCCCTATTTGCAAAAACGTTACGGACCCCTTTCCAAGGCGAGACCCTTTAGCATGATTTGTTCCGATCCCCCCCCTGGAATTCCCATTGGTTTATGCTTCAAGTCAGCGTAACTCTTCTTGGGCGCGATCCGAGCGGCTTGCATCTGCTTTGATTTGATCTAAATGATTTTTCAGTGGTCTCTTGAATTAGTTTTGGGACCGAGTATTTGAGCTTCTCCAACTTCAGTCCAACAAGATCAGTGAACGACACTTTCGACCATAAAGTGCTTCGAATGGTGCGGCCTTGATGCTGGCATGATAGCTATTGTTATAAGAGAACTCGACTAATGCAAATGGTTAACCCAACCCTTTCCAAAGTTGATTGCACAAGCACGCAACATATCTTTGAGAGTTTGAATTGTCCTCTCACTTTGCCCGTCTATTTGTGGATGGTACGCAGTACTCATATCCAAGTTTATACCCAATGCGTTCTGGAGTGAACCTCCAGAAAATTGGATGCGAATCTCGGTCACGATCGCTAAATGATTGAGACGGGTATCCATCGCCTCGTTTACTACCTCCTTAGGTACAATTTGCAAGTTTATCCAAAGGATCGGTCTCTCCTCATGGTGTGAAGGATCGCAGAACTTAGTGAGTCGGTCAAAGATCACCCAATTTGTATCATAGCTTAAGGGTATTTGGAAGCTTCGTGACAAAATCCAGGTGAGTTATCCCACTTCCTTCGGGTATCTTGGGGGTGTACCAACAATCTGATTGGGGGTGGGCGATGCCTTTGGTGTTCGGCCTTGACCTTAGCACAGGTCAAACACTTGTTAACAAAGTGGCTATGTCAGCTTTCATGTTGGGCCACCAATATAACTTCTTCATGTCTTTGGTACAATTTTGCACGGACCCGGATGAATAGAGTATTTGATTTATAGGATTCGTGGCATGATCACAATCCGCAAATCGCTCATAACAGGTAACCAGCTTTCTACCATTGAGGCACTGGTTTCCTTCCGCACCGTGGTTTCCAACTTTTGTTCTCTAATAGCTTTCTGGAAATTTAGATTTTCAACCAACATTCCCCCAACGTCTTCACTCTTCATGTTATTGGTTTTTGCGCTTCGATTCTGAGCATTAAGAGTGTTTGGAGGTCCTAACTAATAGTCATAACCAATGCTCGAACTCTTAGCGGTGGTTCTCGTTCTTTCCTGCTTAAAGCATCTGCAACGACATTTGATTTCCTCGGGTGATAGCGAATATCACAATCGTAATCACTTAGCAACTCTAACCATCGTCGTTGCCTCATGTTCAACTCTTTTTGATCTAAAATGTGTTGCAAACTCTTGTGATCGGTGAACACCGTACACTTAGTTCCATATAAATAATGTCTCCAGTTCTTGAGGGCGAACACCACTGCACCGAGTTCTAAATCATGAGTCGTGTAGTTTTTCTCATGAATTTTTAACTGGCGTGATGCGTAAGAAATCACCTTCTCTCTTTGCATCAACACAGCACCCAAACCTTTCTTTGAAGCGTCGCAGTATGCGATGAAGTCTTCGCTTCCTTTAGGTAATGCAACGATTGGTGCACTACACAACTTTTGCTTCAACAGCTGAAAGGCTGCTTCTTGTTTATCGCCCCATTCAAACTTAACCTTCTTTTGAGTAAGCTTGTGTCATTGTTTGGACAATTCGTAAAACCTTCAATGATTCTTCGAATAGTATCCAGCAAGACCCCCATAAAAATTAACGAATCTCCGTTGGTGATGAGGAGATGCCCTATCTTTAATGAATTACAATCTGGCTGGATCCACAGAATTCCTTCACTAGCATACATGACCGAGGAATTGTACTTTGGGAATCCAAAATTCGCACTTGGAAAATTTTGCATTACACTCCTCTTTCTTGCAACAATTCCAATATTATCTTCAGATGCTCTTCATGCTCTTGCTTGTTCTTTGAATAGATCAAAATTTCATCAATAAGACATATTACGAATTTGTCCAGATATGGTTTGCAGACTCGGTTCATGAGGTCCATAAACACGGAAGGTGCGTTGGTCAAACCAAATGACATAACTTGAAATTCGTAATGGCCATATCGAGTTCTGAAGGCAGTCTTCGGAATGTATTCTTCTCGAACCCTTAATTGATGATAACCTGACCTTAGGTCGATTTTTGGAGTAGGACCCTCGGACCCTAGGGTTGATCAAATAGATCATCAATTCTTGGGAGCGGATAAAGGTTCTTCAACCATTAGTTTATTAGTTCGGTATAATCAAGGCACATCCGGGAATGATCCGCATCTTTCTTTTTGACAAACAAGACCGGAGCTCCCCAAGGTGAGGAACTGGGTCTTTAATGCCTTTAGCGGATAAACTCTTTCATCTCAGAAGGCGCTAATCGATAAGGCGCCCGAGCTAGAGGTGACCAGGTACCAAATCAATTTGGAACTCCACTTGTCGAGTCGGAGGAAGACCCGGCAAGTCTTCAGGAAATACTTCAGGAAAGTCCTGAACTATTGGCACGTCCTCAAGTCGCTTCTTTTCCGACTCGTCTTCAACCTCCTTCGTAGTAACATGTGCCAGAAAGATAGGAAACCCTTTTTCCATGTACTTTTGCGTTTTAGTACACGAAATGATGTTTAATCGTGTCACATTTCATGCGGTATGCCATCACCATGTATGATTTAGGTTTTATTCTTCCAGGAATGCGAACAATCTTCTGGCCCACATAATGAACGCTTGGTTACTTTGCCAACCAATCCATCCGATTTTAGCATCAAAAACTACGGGTTTACAGGATTAAGTTTATGATTTGAAATTGGTGGTTTAGGAAGTTTAATGTGCACCCCTTAAGTATAGTGTTTAGCCCAATTATCCTCCCGTCAGCTAGTTCGACATCATAATAGTGATCTAGGGCAGATGGTGTGATGTCAATTTGGGAGCTAAATGTAGTAGACACAAAACTTCGATCGGCACCCGTATCAAATAAGATATAAGCATAGCGGTTGTTTAGAAGGAACGTACCCGCAACGACATTGTCTGGGTTTGCCCCCGCATTTCCAACCACATACACCTTCGCTGGAGCCATATCATATTCCAGCTTGATTACCACGGTCATTGTTTCTCAGTCTTGGGCAGTTACTTTTAAAATGGCCTTGAGCTCCGCACTCAAAGCAACCATTTCCCTGCTGATTATTGTTGTTGTTGTTACGGTTGTTGTTGTTGTTATTACGGTTGTTGTTGTTGTTGTTGTTGTAACGGTTGTTGTTGTTGTTGGCATTGGCAGGTCGGCTCCTACAATCCTGGGTCAGATGACCAACCCTTTTGCAGTTATTGCACCTAGGTGGACAAGGACCTTCATGATTGTAGGTTACACTTTGGAACACAGAGGTTTAGGTCCGCGCGTTTATTGATTTCCTGCCTCTATTGCTGCAGTGTAGGCCTGGCTGGGGTGTTCTGGCCTTTTATTCTGTTTGGTTTTGATTGTTCTTGGAAAGATCATCTTCTTTCTTTCCTTCTGCCTGACTGTTCAGCATAAGCATGGGTCTTATCCTCAATCAAAACTCAGTTGTAAACTCAATAACTTCTTGCATGGTCTTGGATTTTGATGCCTTTAGTCCACTGCCACGTTCATATCGGGCATCACGATTATACTTTTCAATATGTTCTCTACCTCTTCTGGGAATCATTCTGCGAAACACTTCAACAGCTAGTTGCTGAAATCGTGACTATAGGCCACCTCATCGGTGCCCTTGACTTGAGATTCCAATCTCTAGTACTTCAATCTTCTTGATTACCCTCGGGCAGTACTTATCAGTCATCATTTTCTTCAGTGCTGCCCATGGCATGGCATGAGCCGCTTCAGTAGTAGTGGTCTTAACATGGGCATTCCACCATGTAAGAGCATCATCTTGCAGTGTGCAAGTAGCGAACTTGACTTGGCTAGTTGATGGGCAATTGCTTAATGCTGAATCACAGATTCCATTTTCTTAAAGCCATCGAGTGAGTCTGCGACTCCCCAGTGCCTTTGAAGTCCAAAGGTTTGCATTTCAAGAATTCAGAGTAAGAGCATTCGCGAGCAGTTTGGGCTGGCCTTGGTCCTGAACCATTGCTATTGTAGCCATTCCTAGCCCTGCTTGCTTCTGCTTCAGCCATTGCAGCAGCAACTCCTTGGTCAATTAAGGCTGATAGTTGGTGCCTCAGAAAACCCCCCCAACCCAATAACAGTTGTGGTTGTTTCATTTGGAGTTGGTGGCTCGGTTGTCTGTAGCTTTTTGGTGCCATTTTCTTCAATCATAAGAAAATACAGTATCCGTTAGATTTCATAAAATCGTAACCACGACATGACGTAACCATGATAATTAAAGTGAGATCACATCACACAGTGAAATGTAAAATTGAATTGTAATTAACAATGATATAACTAAATCGACATTCATTCATCACAAATTCGATTATAAACATGATATAATACCAATTCATATATAACTGGGACAACCTACATGGATTGGTTCAAGATACAAATTGATCATAATGTTAGGTTACAAAATAAGCAAATATCCTAATGCCTTACTAGCAGGGATAAACCCGTAATACTTTGTAGGTCTTTACACAAAATGCTAGCCATAAACAAAGTTAATCATAGACTGCTGCCAGTGTCCTCTGGTAGCTCTGGCTGTGCAGGACCCCCAGCGGGTCCCTGCTGTCCCTGCAATACAGTAACCTGCCCCTGCAATGTCATCACCTGTCCCTGTAAGGCTGTCACCTGCCCCTGCAGTGTGGTGACTAGTCCCTGGAGTGGAATCGTCTCTCTCTGTAGTGTCTGTACAGCAGTCAAGGTCTGAATAATCTGCTGCTGTCGAGTGCGATCAGCAGCTCTCAACTCTCTCATCTCCTCACGCCTCCTGCGGTCTGTCTCTAGCAAATCAGAAATCGCTCTCTGTCTCCTGTGGTCCGCTGACTGTAACTCTGTGATCTCTGACATCTGTGCATGAACTGTGGTGCGTAGGGAAATAACCCCTCCATGAGCAAGATCGCTAGCATCCATCGCTCATCCCCAAGCCTCTCTATACATCCCAGCCTCGGTCTCCATGAGCTGACGTATATGTGCATGAGCACGTCTATCTCTAAACAACATATTAACCCGACCGGCCAATAGCTGTCTCTGTCCCTGCTCATCATCCAACCTCGTGTAGATCTCATCTGTATCTCGCCTAACCATAGACTCAAACTCTCTCATGTGTGCACCCAACTCTGTATCGGTACTAACTGGAGCTCCCTGTAAAGTCTTAACAATCTCATCCCATGAATCTGTGATCCTATATCCAATGTATCTCTCCGGGTCACTCCTAATCTGCCTGTCCATAGTGGCAACAAAGCCGTAATCTGCCCTAAAACCTCTAGTTGGTCTAGCAGCAGCAGCGGCGGAGCTCTCTCCGACCTCATACCTAGGACCCAATGCGATGCCTAACCCTATCCGAGGTGGTAGGTTAACTTCGGGTCTGTCCTCTCTATGTAGTGGTGGGAATGAAGTAGGAGCTGATGTGGGCATGGGTGGTGGTGCATCTGGTCTGGTAGGGGAGAGTATCAAGGGTGGTGGTAATGGTAGTGAATGGGAAGTAGCTGCAGCCTTAGCTCTCATACGAATCATGACAGCTTGATAGCCCAATGATCGAATAGGACTAGGAGGTGGTGCTGTTAATACCGGTGAGGGTGGTGATAGTAGGAAAGGAATCTGGGGTGGTGATGAAGACCATGGAGATAGTGGTGATGCTGGTAGGGAAGATATAGCAAGTAATCTGGCAACCTCAGAATCAGACCACGCTGGTACAGGTAATGGCTCTGGAATAGTAATCCTAGCAGTGATACGATATGCAGGGTGAGGTGGTGGTGTGGTCGCAGACTCATCGGTCTCAAATGGCTTAGTCTCATCCGCAGACGAGGCAGTAGTTGGTAAAGCAACAACTACAGGGTAGGCAGAAGCTGGGTGCTCCTCCTCTGCCTCCTCATCAATCTCAACATCCATCTCATCATCCTCATCCTCCTCGATGTCCATCTCATCATCCCCGTCATCTCCTCCATCAGCAGGATAGTCAATAGGATCCTCTTTAGGGTCCTCATCGCCATCCTCCTCCAGATCTGCCTCAGGATTAGTCTCTGGAACATAATCAGGTGACTGTGCAATAGGTAAGGCGTCCTCAGCATACGTCTGGTCCTCAGCAATGATCTCGTCATCATCATGCTCCAGACCTGGAACATAATCAGGTGAGGGTGGTGCATGCTCAGGCTCCTTCGGGCCTGGCACATAATCTGGAGAGGGTGGTGCCTGAAGAGCGGCCTCTATGTATGGGTCCTCTGGCATGTAAGGTAGCTCGAGGAACTCATGGTCATCGGCTCTAGGTGAACCTATATCTAATAAGTCCTCATATGGACTGGACACTGCTGTGTATGTGATCCTCGATCCCTCAGAATCTGACATGACTGTATCTGAAAATTCAAAATAGCTTATATTAGTATTTAATATAAGACTCTTATAGTAATATACATTTATAATTATATCATGTATTTCAATTACGAATGCATCTAGTCCAACCAACTAATGCAACAAGTAGTGTATGCATGAATGTATGCACATATGTATGTCCTGTGTACAACCCCGTTGCAAGTATTTGTTGTTTGAAAATGGTTATAGTCCAGCAAAAACATTTGACCTGGTTCTCTATAACCTTGGCTCTTGATACCAATCTGTAACACCCCCAAATTGGGTCGCAGCGGAATAAGGGTCTGGGGCATGTTACTTCAAGATCAATAGCACAAGATATAAGACCGACACAATATGTCGTTTAATGATAATTGGATTTAGTTGAATGATAATACAATGCATATAGCATTTAATTGTCCATTGTAGAATTTACTAAGTTGTCAATACATTTCCCCAAATTGATGACTAATCTTTAAGAGTGCATCCAAAATATAACCAATGCATCCTTGCATTCCATGCCTATTGATCTCTGAATACATTGCTTTAAACTGTACAAACAATATTATTGTTGGTAAATTTCATAGATTTGATAAATCATAATATGCAGGAACGCAAGACTTTTTAGTGATAATGCAACACCTGCGGTTCTCACAAACTAGATACATTTACACTATGCTCATGACACTAAAGCTCGACGATCTTTCTCGCAATATACTTATATTGCAATTTTGCCGTTTGATGTTCAACCCGAAAACATCCTAAATTCGACATGCTATAATGTTCGTTCCCGGTGATAGCTAATCACCCGAACGGGGAGGTCATTTCCCGAATAGATTTATTAAATAACATTCACGCTCACATAATGTAATTCCACTACATCTATGCAATGACAGTTCATGTTAAAGGGGCTCAACTTGGGTTATCGTACTTAGGCAACATGTAATCATTTCTGCTCCAATTTATAAAAACAAAGTACGTTTCCACCCCATAATTATAAATCATTGAAATCGTGAAAATGTGGGGCTATGAACTCACCTTGAGTTCTGATAATCCAAATATCGCAGATAAAGCGTCACGTAAAAGATCGAATGCAACCTAAATTATCATAGTCGTTAAGTACGGTTCTTGAATATAATTAAGGATTCATATTAATGTTACTTGTTCACTAAAATGAAGTTATCTTAGAGGAAATAACTCTGTACACACTTGTTTAGGTATAAATATGATTATGGACAAAACTAGTAAATTAGAGATTTCATAAGTAAAGATTATGATATTAAGTTTTTCTGAATTGTTACTTCGGTAACATGGAACATATGGAGGACTACTATGGACAACATGGTTATTTAATCTATGATGGATTATAATATATATGATATATGAGATTTGTGGTAAATACAAAGTAGTAAAGTATAAAGAATGTTTAAAAATGGATTCAAAAGATTAAGCAATCATTCTGTCCCAAGGATCGGATTTTTTAATATCTATTTTATTTTTTTATATGATAATAAATTTCAAAGACGATTCGAAAGGTAAGAAAACTTGTTAAGAACGGATTGAACACAAAAAAGGTTACGTTTATGAAAAAACGAGTTATACGTTAATAATACAAAGTCGTAATGTAAATTTTTTATAAAACCATTTTTATAAAATTTATAAAACGCAAGTATTAAAAATTTTAATAAATAATTACACATTTTTGTATTCCAAAATGATAAGTATCATCATTTTTCAATTAATAACGAACAAGTTTGAATTTCGAGAGTTGACTAAATAATACTGTTATAAAACTATTTTTATAAAGTTACCTTTTCATCACAGAAAGTTATATTTTTTTAATCCTCTAAAAACTTTAGAACTTTCTATACGAGAACGTCATTGTATGAATCGTTAAAAACGGACGATAACGAATATATACGTCGTTACGGGTTTTACGACAAAAAATACGAATTTTATTAAAATTTTTGTCTGTTTATGAACAGTAAAAAGTACTGTCAATCAGGGAGATAATTTATGAATAAGTCATATATCGATAATACGTCTTAATTTGAAAAGATGGACATGAGAAACGCCGAGAATCGGTTAAAACGCGAAAGTTACGCCAGTTTTGCTAAAACGGTAATTATAACGCTTTAACTTATTAAAAAAACAATTTTACCCAAAAACCATTAGTGGTTTTTTTTTTTTTGTTTTTCCTTTTTTATTGTGAGGGAACTTGATAGAAGATTATGTGTTATCCTAAAGTTTATATTTCTAGAGAGTTTCATATTGTCCGGCCTCTTCGGATTGGCGTTTCGACGTTTGTTGGATTTACGATTTAAAGTGTTCTAAATCCTCGAACGTTCATGTCATGTCATCTTAAATTATGTTAGCAATATGATAGTAACGATGTATCAACTAATAGATTTTATTCAAGTTCTTGGTCTTATATGCCTATGATAATTTAGGTTGTATTCGATCTTTACGTGTCGCTTTATCTAGCGATATTTGGATTATCAGAACTCTAAGGTGAGTTCATAGCCCCCACATTTTACAGATTCAATGATTTATAATTATGGGGTAGAAACATGCTTGTTGTATAAATTGGATGCAAGTATTGATTACATGTTGCAGAAGTAGTGATAACCCAAGTTGAAGCCCCTTTATCATAACTGTTCAATGCAGAGATTGTAGTTGGGCAATTACATTTTTGTGAGCGCGAATGTTTAATAGATATTATTCGGAGAAACGACCTCCCCGTTCGGGTGATTAGCTATCACCGGAAACAAACATTATAGCATGTCGAATTTAGGATGTTTCGGGTTGAACATCTAACCGGGCAGAAATTGCAATATATAGTTTAATTACGAGAAAGATCGTCGAGCTTCAGTGTCATGGCTTAGTGTAATGTTAATGAGTTTTTGTGAGATAGCATGTGTTGCATTATCACTAAAAGTCTTGCGGTTATGGGGGGGTTATGGGAATGGGTGTACTGCATTTATGATTTATCAAACTATGAATTACCAACAATTTTGTTGACGTTTTTAAGCAATGTTTTCAGGAGATCAAATAAGGCATGGGATGCAAGGATGCATATGGTTGTATTTTGGTTTGCACGCTTAAAGTTTTAGGTGCATCGATATTTGGGGGGAAATGTAATTTGTCAACTTTTGTAATATTCAACAAATGGGACAAGTAAAGCTATATGCTTTTGTATAAGTCTTTAATTAACTCAATGTTTCATTTTAAACTACTTTTGTGTCGTTCTTTATATATCTTGTGCTATGATCTTGATGTACCAAGCGCACCGGTCCATTCTATTCCGCTGCTACTAATTTTGGGGTGTTACAAAAGTGTTAAGAACGTAGATGCTATATGACAGTCGCTTGCATTGCAGTCATTTTCCTGTTATCTGAAGTCATTTGTACTATTATAAAACATAGTCGTAATTGTCTGTTTTTATGCTTCTGCTGAATGTTTAAATAATTTATTATTTCCTAATACAAATGATCAATTTTCTTAAAACATCTCATATAGAGGTCGTTCTGTATTGCTCAGAAGTATGATAATCATGAAGTCACATGCCCTTGGTTGCCATTATACTCTGATATTTTAGGGGTGTGACAGATTGGTATCAGAGCTCTATGAGTTATAGAGAACTAGGTTGCATTAGGTAGCACTAGACTATAACTACTTATCTGCTTAACATGCTTATTACGCTTCTATTGTCTGTCATTGCTGGTTTCTCAATATGGGGTACATAGGAATCAACAATCAAGGGAGCACATATATATTAAAATAGGATACATGTGAAACAGACATATATGAGATACATATACTTAATATGGGTTGCATGTGTATTAAACATATACATATACTTAATATGGGTTACACGTGTATTAAACAGGCTTAACTATGCATATTTTGAAACATACCTATATCCTTATTTCATATTTTCTTGTCTCAGCAACATGTCGAACTCAGATGAATTGAGACACACCGATAACACTACACTGGTACCTCTCAGACTCCCCGACACACTTCTCTAGGTGTATCACAGGAGATGTCCTACTCTTAGATTACTTATTTTGCCATCTGTATCACCATTTCCCCCAACTATCAGACGTACCGCTAGTATATCTGTTTTACCTATTGAGCCCAATCTTGCTGAACGTGCTAGAATTTCTGCTATTAACCTTGATGATTATCAACTTGATCCTGTTACACCACCACCCTTACCTTCATCCCCATTCTCAAAGGCTGGTTACCAGCGGATGATTGCTGAAACAGACCCCCACCCAGAGAGAAGAAGCTCTAACTGCCTACGGGACAGAAACTGGTTAGGGTTTGGTGACTGTTCCTGAGATAGCCTTGACCGTATGCATGACGCGCCTTAGAGGATAGTTGCATACCATTCTCGAGGACATGAACCGTTACCTAAATGCCTGTTTAGAGGAGTTAGAAGCCCTCATGACACTGTGGGACGTGGAGCCCCAATATGAGGTGAATTCATGGGAGACTCCATCCTTGGACGAACTGATTACTCAGCTTAGATAAGTGTGTGAGGATTCGGAGGATCGTGCTAGTAATGGTTAAGAGGAAGCATGACAAAAGAGGAACTGATTACTCAGCTTAGGTCCAATGAATCTACCGTAAAAACAACTAGTTTTATTTTAGTCTTTTATACAATCACTAAGCTGTGGGGTTTGTCAGGGCCAGTGAACTCTTGTATGATTATCATGTTTGTGAATGACAACAGTATTGATTTCAAAAGACATGTCATTTGTAGTACCGTGACTATCTTTATGCATATAATTTTTGTACATACCATAACTGTCATTTCCATTGTCCCTCTTATAGAAAATGGCACTCGGACGATGCCCAACTGTCTGTCGGAACCCTCTAGTCAACCGTTCGACCAACCGAAAAAATGTGGACATCAATAGTGGCATTGACACTCAGATGCTCAACCAGTTCATTGCCACAAGAGTAGCTGAAGCACTCGCAGCTGCCGCTATGACTCATGTTGCAAGCACTCAAGAAGAGACCAACCTAGGATCTAACTCTTCCCAGAATAAGACATGCAACTACAAGGAATTTAGTGCAGTCATGCATGAAAACTTCTATGGTACTGAAGGTGATGTAGGCTTAACCCGATGGATTGAGAAACTAGAATCTCAATTTGGGATTAGAAACATTGCAGAAGGTGACGGATTCAAATTTGCTTCTAGCACACTGCTAGATGGTGCTTTAACTTGGTGGAACGTGTATGTTCATTCTATTACTCTCGATACCACTCATGCAACACCCTGGAGTGATTTCAAGGCTATCTTCATCCGAAAGTACTGCCCTCGTAATAAAGTCAAACAAATGGAAAATGAACTGTGGAATTTAAAAGTAAAAGGCATAAACCTTACCGCCTACAATCAATGTTTCTAAGAACTCATCCTCTTATGCCCTAGAATGGTACCCAACCCTGACCGGTTGTTGGAACATTACATTAAAGGTCTACCTTTGAACATCAAGGGTGACGTAACATCACCCAAACTAGTAGATTTGCATGAAGCAATTGAAATGGCTCAAGGATTGATGTACCAAGTGGTCCAAGAGTTAGGAGAAAACTCTGGTGACAAGCGGAAATGGAACGGAAACCACTACAACAACACCAACCCCAACACCACTAGTAATCTTAATCCAACAAATGTCCAGAGACAACAAGGGTGTTTACAGCTGGGCAAGGTTCTTATGCTGGCAAATTACCTTACTGCAGAAAGTGTGGACGACACCATACTGACGCATGCCTACCTACTTGTCACAACTGTGGAAGGGCATGACATAAGGCCAAAGACTGTCGAGCCCCACCTCGTCCTGCAAGCCAAAGAGGTCCCAGAAGCCAAGGAGGACAGGGAAGTGATGTTACTTGCTTCGGATGTGGCGAAAAGGGACATTACAAGAACAAGTGCTCGAATAACGGAAGCCAAGGCCGTGGAAACCAAATTTGAGGCAACTAACCAAATCCTCAGAACAATCAGAGGCAGAATCAAGGAAACCCTAAGGGAAATAACCAAGTATCAACCAGCACTCAAGGAGGATGCAGAGCACATGGAAAAGTGTACCATATATGTGCAGAAGCTGCCGTGAATGATAACAACATCGTAAATGGAACATTCCTGATCAATAATGTTTATGCTTTGGTACTATTTGATACTGTTGCGAATAGCAGTTTCGTATCATTTACTTTCAATGAATATATAAACATCCCTCCTACTACCCTAGATGCTGATTACAATGTAGAACTTGCCGACAGAAAGTCATTAACTACCAATACCATTTTAAAAGGGTGTACTATTAACTTGCAAAATCACCTGTTCAAAATCGACTTACTCCCTATAGAACTAGGAAGTTTTGATGTCATCGTCGGAATGGATTGGATGGCCGAACATCACGCGGAGGTTGTATGTTATAAGAAGTACGTTCGTGTTCCGTATGGAAACGATATGCTAATCATACAAGGCGCGCATCAGAGTCACAAGTGTGGAGGATTGGACGCATGAGCACGCATTCGGAGACTAAGAAGTTCGAGCTCTCGGCACGCGACGGCAGCCGCAATTTAACATATAGACGTCAGCGTGAGGGAGAGGATGCGTACTACAGTAAGTCATTCTTATAATTTGTGCAAAGGGGAGTGTGATGATGAAGAAAGAGGGCAGGGCATCTTAGGAGGCGAAGGTCAGTCGCAGACAGAAACCGGAGGATGAGCTGAGATGTGCCTGTTGGTCAGAGACATTCCGAGGTATTTCTCCTTAAGATTTGTGTCGGACCAACCCATGACCGCCAAGAAGCGGGGGGTTTTCAGCATCTGAATTAATACCTGGTAGCTAGGGCGTTCGCGCTGTTTGCACGTCGAAGGCACATATCGTTATGCACCTGCAGACAGAGATGTGAAAAGAACTAGCGTGAAAAAGCTCAAAGAACTTTCTGACAAAGGATTTTTATAAGACCACAGTTCCTCTCTTGTGGGAGCACCGTGTATCTTATATTTGTCAAAAAGAAAGATGGAGCTTTTCCAAAATGTGTATCAATTTATCGAAATTGAATAAACTCACTGTTGAAAAGAATATTACCCCTACCAAGAATTGATGACTCTAATTGATCAGATTGCAAGGATCCAAACAGGTCTACTTTGTATATTGAGAACATAATGGGTACAATTTTATGCATCAGTAAAGGGTTAGAGATGAACATATTCCCAATACTGCTTTCAGAACACGATACGGACACTATGAGTTCCAAGTTATGCCTTTTGGTTTGACCAATGCACCTGCGGTATTCATGAACCTCATGAACCGTGTGTGCAAACCATACTTGGATAATTTAGTAATTGTATGAGTTCCTTCGACGTAATAATTCTCAATATACTCCCCGCAATGAAAAGAACACGAGGAAAACACCTCAAAGACTTATTCTGTGATTTGCTGAAAGAAGGAGAGAAACTGTATGCAATGTTTTCCAGTGTGAATTTTTTGGAATCAATGCGGTAAAAATTCTCTCACGGTGATTGTGATAGACAGTGGTGTATCCACAGTAACCCAGCTAAGATTGATGCTGAAAAGAATTGTGGCATCTCCAACATCACTCCTTCAGATATTCGCCATTTTAGGTTTAGGATGGTACTATAGAGATTCATTTAAAAGGATACCCTAAAATAGCTAAACCTAATAGAAGAGCTAACGCATACAGTGATAAAAGTATGAGATTAGGGTTGAAGACAAGAGACATTTTTTCAAAAAATTGCTGAAAACAGAAGCCTATGTACTACAACCAATTTTAGCACATAACCGGAAGGCAGTGGAAGATTGTTTGAAGTGTAATTGTGAAGCAACAATAAAAGGGTTATGGGTAGGTGCGGTAACCGATGCCATGAGAATGAAAGGATAATTTGTGCAAACGCTTATTCAGACAACTAAAGATCTACGAGAAAAACTACACCACACATGATCTAGAATTAGGAGTAGTAGTGTTCGACCTAAAGATCTAGAGACACCATTTGTATGGTACAAAGTGTGTAGTGTTCACCGATCATAAGAGCCTACAACACAACTTAAACCAAAAAGAACTCAATATGAGGCAATGCCAATAGATAGAGCTCCTAAGTGATTACGATTGCAAAATTCGTTACCACTTGGGGAAAGCAAATGTTATAGCAGATGCTTTGAGTCGGAAGGAAATGGTCAAACCACTACGAGTAAAATCTTTGTGTTACATGACCAGTGGTAGATTAGAATCAATTCGTCAAGAAATCCCTTGAGGGGGCGCAAGAAAATGCAGTGAGAAGGTATACACAGCCTTGAATGCAAAAGATAGTTGTATGGGGGATTGCTGAGAGGGAAGGTTTAGAAGCCCGCACTGATGGAACAAGAGTAAGGTGTCCTTGATAATAGGAGATGTGTGGTGATGATTGGACCATGTGGATAGCGGTTGACATAAGTCTTATCGATTGAGATATAATGCGACGTGATTGACATAAGATCGAAGAGTTCTCATTTCATCCAGGAGCCGAAAAGATGTACCATGATCTAAAAGTGTTATATTGGTGGCCAAACATGAAGGCTAAAATCACCACATACGTCAGTAAATCCCTGACTTGTGCTAAGGTTAAGGCTGAACATCAGAGGCCCTCTGGTTTATTGGTCCAACCCGATATACCAGAATGGAAGTGGAAGAAGATAACAATGGATTTCATCACTAAGCTACCCAAAACGGTAGCATGATTTGATTCGATTTGGGTCATTGTTGATCGTCTTACCAAGTCTGCTCACTTTTTGCCGATGTAGGAAACGGATTAAATAGAAAAGTTGACGAGACTATACATGAAGGAGATAGTAGCAAGACATGGAATACTGGTGTCAATCATTTTCGATCGTGATAGCCATTTCACTTCGAGAGTCTAGCAATCCTTGCATAAACCATTGGGTATGCAGTTGAACCTGAGCACTGCTTATCACCCTTAGACCGATGGTCAGAGTGAGAGAACCATTCAAACATCCGAGGACATGCTAAGAGCTTGCGTAATTGACTTCAGGAATGGTTGGGATAGACCTCTACCCTTAGTGGAATTCTCGTACAATAATAGTTATCATACGAGTATTAAAGTTGCACCGTTTGAAGCACTTTACAGTAGAAAGTGTCGTTCCCCTGTTTGTTGGGCTGAAGTTGGAGAAGCATAACTCACCGGACTAGAGATTATTCACGAGACTACAAAGAAGATCTTTAAGATTAGAGATCGCATGCAAGAGGCACATGATTGATAAAAGAGCTATGCTGACAAGAGGCGTAGGCCCCTTAAATTTGAAGTTAGAGGTAAGGTTATGCTCAAGGTCGCACCCTGGAAGGGTGTAATGCGATTTGGAAAATGTGGAAAGTTAAACCCTCATTAAATTGGACCCTTCCAAATCATAGAAAGGATTGGTCCAGTAGCTTACCGTTTGGAATTACCTCAAGAACTTAGTCGAGTACACAATGTGTTCCATGTCTGCAATTTAAAGAAATGTTTGTCCGATGACACACTCGTTATTCCCCTGGAGGAAATCCAACTCGACAACAAACTCAACTTCGTTGAAGAACCCATAGAGATAATGGATCGTGAGGTCAAACAACTTAAGAGAAGCCATATACCTATCGTTAAAGTCTGTTGGAATGCAGGTAGAGGTCCAGAATACACGTGGGAACGTGAGGACCAATTCAAGAGCATGTACATTCACTTGTTCGCAAATCTACCACCTCTTACAACATCTTGATTTTGGGATGAAATCTTCTAACCTGGGGAGGCTATGGCACCCCGTAAGAAAATTAGATCTCTCTATTCGTTAAGTACAAGTTATGTACTGTAAGTTTGCAAATTTACCGTTAATCTCAACGATAAGTCATTTTATGCTCGCCAGACCTTACTCCTTGTCATGAAAAGTGTAAATAGCACGCGGACATCACCATTGTTACCCTTGTGCCTAAAAGGATATTTTAGAACGCTTACGATAAAAACCATATTATATTCACAATTTGTAAAACGAATACTTATTTCACATTTGTGAAACGAGGCCATTTACTTGTATCACTTTACAAAACCATCTACGTTTAACTTAATAACCATAAAAACCTTTAATTGAATTCAAAAGAAATATATACATATGAATACATATAAAAACCAATATATGATAATGATAAAACACCCATCATTACAAACTCTTACACATTACCCTACTCAACTTCTCATTTTGAAAAGAATCCTTCACATGCTACGTCTTATATACCTGATGCAAATTTCAAATTAAAAAGATAAACAATAGTAAGGATTCTCTAATAGTATTAGAATCATCACTATGGTGCAATAGTATGTATAGTATACATTCACATGCAATATTTCAGTAACTAAGCCAACAATTGGAGTATAAATGAGGAACCATGCACGAACAAATCTATCACAACTAAAATCTGAAAACAAGAAGTAAACTATACGGTTTGATTTTGAGTTTTGTTGAGTACAAAAGCTAAGTAGGCGTCGGCTTAGAAGGAGTAGCAACCAAGTGTAGTTCGACCTCTTATCACCATCTTCCCTTTCTCACCATCGTTCGACAAACTTAGACCTCGATAAGTCAACTTTATAGTTAACGCCTGTCCTTAGTAAGATATTTACCTTGTAGTTTAACAAACCTCGGCTTGTAAGTGTGGCAAGTGCATGACACGCATGGTTCAACCCATGCATGGTCACTATGCTCATACGTTAGCTAAACCCTTCAATACAACATGCATGGAATTTCGATATATAGAAAAGTTAATGTAAATCATGTCGTTCATAAGAACAAATAGCAGACCAAGAATGTTTTATGAAAGCTTTAAATCATGTACGTGAACGTTGGCTCAAAAAGAAACGCATACGTCTATGTAATATTCTGTTAAGGCAACTCACAAGTAAGGTATTATGTAGACTATTACAGGACCCCTAAGAGTTCATTACATACATTTAAAACACTTAAGAGGGATCAACCATATTAGGGGTAATGTAGTATGAAGACTGTTACCTATGGTATCCTTTCTACACACTTGCATTTCCCTAAACGTCTGTGCAATTTAATATCTTATAGCAAGTTTTCTAAAGCCTGACGCGCACATCCATCACAAGATGGTGGTGAGGTGTCAACTTGGTGATGAATGGGTGATGACAAGGTGGTGATTTGATTGTGACAAGGTGGTGAGTCATGGTGGAAGAAATCAACTTGATCTTAGCTTGTTTAGTAGATAGTTTGGCTAATTAGGGTTTTGTTTC
>BQNB010001907.1:46722-75511 GCA_026074375.1 Tanacetum coccineum | reverse complement strand
AGTTTAGAAAAAGAATTCGTTAGCTAGAAAATCAAAACGGGTCATTTTTAGGGTTTTAATAAAAAAACACATGGGTTTGAGTATTCAAAGCTTCAAACAAGAGTTCATATATGATCTTAAGAGTATTATGAACATTCTAATACAGAGTATAAGCTTATGAAACAAGATCTTAGTCTTACTTGAGCTAAAATGGGTCGAAATGGGTTTTTATGACTCGTATGCCTAGAAATGGCTTCAAGACTTCGTTTTTCTTGCTTCTTGGCTTCTATTATGAGATTAGGGACTTCTCTTGATCTTCTATTGCTACTAGGGAATGGTTAGAACTCCATTTGAGTGTGTGAGATAAGTTTTGAGGGATGATTTGATAGGGTTGCTTAGTTCGTGTGTTTATAGGGTGAAAAGACCCTTAATGCCTAAGTTTACTTGGTGTAAGATATCTAGGGCTAGAGTAGTGAGTATTGAGGGCTAGGAGGGTGAGTAATATAATCTAGAAACTAGATATGAGATGTGGAGGGGTGTTTGAACTCCACGGCTAAAGTGAGACAACAAGGAGGTGACAAACCACCTTGGTGTCCAAGTATATTATTAAGGAGGTGATGGAGGTGCTTGCTAGGCTGCTTGGTGTCATAAGGGTGAGGTCATGGATGTTGATTCCAATCCTAGATTGATTCCTTAAGTTTTTTAAGGTTAAATTACCTTGGATAAATCCAAAATAACTTGTTGTAGAAACTTTGTATGTATACTAAAGTGTATGCGGAATCTACACCTTAATACCTAGAAGTATTATGAATAAAATAGTAATCTTGGATAAACAAAGATATAATCAAACGCTCCAATATTATTAGATCAATAATACGAGTACTTTTCGCTAGTACTAGGGTTTACAGACTCTACCTTTTTATCAACAGGAAAAATAGTTTCTTTATCAACATTAAGAGAAGACTCAATAAAGCTACTTGTATCTTTTGATACTTGTTCCTTTACCAAAGAGTTATCAGAATTTGCCTTAGAATCATCTGATTTCTTATCACAAACTATGTTAGACTCTTGCTTACTATTCTCAGGACCATACCCTTTGAATTCAGGCTCTTTGAATTCATTAAGACAAATAAAGACAGCTCAACATATAGGTTCATTATAGATAAAAATGATGAGGTGGAGGAACAGCACTATACCCAAACCTTTTTACTCTTTTTCAGTTATCTGACTGTCCTACCAACGATCTAAATTTTATGAGTCCTTAATCCCATATTCTCAATTTAAAATCAATCAAAGCCCTCTGTTTCTTGCTTAAATTTTTATCAAAACTCATCTTGTAAGCACATTTATTCATAGTCATTACCAGCTACTTCTCTTTTAAGAACTGCAACTTCCACACTAAAGAGCAACCTCCATCTTTCTCTAAGTGAAAAAGTTGTTTCTTCTACTAGTTGCAAAAACACACTTTAAAGTAGCTTTGTAAATGTAAGTTTGGATATAAGCTTAACATCCATCATCACACTGTTTCTTAAGAGTTTCATAGTTTTTTTCCGACAAGTTTTAGTCAAGATTTATCAGTGTATACCTCTAGTCTGAAACGCCATAGATCCATGTTTGTCCTGAACTTGTTCTTCTGCCAAGTCACACGAATACTCCAATCAAAACTACACCATATATAGCCAACAATTGCTTTTGATTAAGTGTCTTCATTGTTCTCCTTGCTTCTTGTGTTCGTCTTGATTTCTGAACTGACTTCCTGTGCCTTCTTGGTGCTCTACAGCTCCCCTGGTAAAGTGTCCACATCTTATGACACGTATGAAACACTCTAACCTTGGATTATCATATCCGACATTATCAGTTAGCAATTAATGAAATTCTCCTGCCTGTCCTCTGAAAGTACCCGGATCCAAAAATCTTTGGCCCTCATACTTAAAAGAGAGAGCTGCCACTTCAAATCCATTGCTTCCAGATTATCTTCATGAATTTGCTTTAACTCTTAATGTAAAATATTAGAACCATTGGGATTTTCAATTATGAAAGCATACACAACATTATCACTGAAGCTAGCAGTACTAACTTGAAGACTAGCAGTGTTAACATTAGTGATAGCATACTATCTTTGGACTAGCATGTTGAATCATTAGTGTTGCTAGTGCTTGGAGCAGTCATGAAGGCCAAGTTTTGAGCACCAGTACTTGCACCAACAGATTTCTTTACCTTTTGTTCAACAATTTTGAAGTTGTTGTACAAATCATCAATGCTCATAGTTTCAACTTCAGGCTTATTCATCCACACAACTACATGAGTGTTCCACTCAGGGGGCAAGCTGCTCAAAATTTTTGAATTTAAGTCTTCTTGAGCTATGACTACACCCAAAATTGCAAGCCTACTCACAATCTTCTGAAGCCTATTAAAGATAGAGTCAAGAGACTCTGCACTTGATGCACTGAAATTTTCGTACTGTTGCTTCAAAAGTGTCTTCTGAGTTTTCTTAGTAGCTGCATTACCTCCAAATCGTGTTTCAATGGCAGCAAACATTGTTTTAGCATCAGGGTACTGACTGAATGTGAGTTGATGCTCATTGGGAAGAGCCATGAGTAGCAAGCTTCTGGCCTTCACATCATTCTTCTTATTTGTCTTTTCTTCAGCAGTTACAGGTATAGACATCTTTGTAACTGAAGTACCATTCTCCTGTGCTGTTTGTGGTACAGACACCCATGAATCACCATTCTCTATGACCTCCCATAGAGCATAGTCTTGGATCTGAAAGTACTGCTTAATTCTAATCACCCACATCTCATACTCACCTAGTTTGAGTATGGGTAGCTTAGCAGTAGTATTACTGTTTGTAGATTCAAACTCCATGTCTTCTAGATCAAAGTTTCTCAAAGCAAAGCTCTGATACCACTTGTTGATCCCAATCCTAGATCGATTCCTTAGGTTTTCTAAGGTTAAATTACCTTGGATAAATCCAAAATAACTTGTTGTAGAAACTTTGTATGTATACTAAAGTGTATGCGGAATCTACACCTTAATACCTAGAAGTATTATGAATAAAACAGTAATCTTGGATAAACAAAGATATAATCAAACGCTCTAATATTATTAGATCAATAATACGAGTACTCTTCACTAGTACTAGGGTTTACAAACTTGAAGCTTTTCTAAATCGACTTGACAACTTATAAACTTGTATATCTATCTAATGCCCTAGAGCCTCCTTTTATAGACTAAGGAGTCCTAGTCGGCTTACAATACATTCCTTAGAGATCATAATCTTTTCTAAACATAAACGTAATCTCTTAAACAAATACTTTATACATATCTTGTACAAAAATATCTCAATACTTATCTTCACAAGTATTCTTGTTCTCTAAACAATATTTATCTCTTTAAACCGTCTTTATCCTCTTGGCAGTAGTAAGTCTTCTAGCAGTTGTAATTCAGCAGCATAAACTTTTTCACCAGCAACACTAATAAACATAAGCAGTAGTAACATTAGTACTAGCAGTACTAATATGTACTCATAGTAGTAACATGTACTAGCAGTCTTAACATTACTACTAGCAGTATTAACTACTTAGCTTATATTTCAGTCTTCAACTTTGAGCAGTCTTAACTTCAACTAACAGTAGTAACTTTACGCTATCAGTACTAAATTATACTAACAGTAGTAGCTAGCAGTGGTAACTTTATGCTATCAGTACTAACTACTTAGCATAATTTCCATTATATACCTGAGCAGTAGTAACTCTAAGAATCCTTGAAGTCTTTTAAGTCCTAACAATGGAGGTGCTTGGATGGGTGCTTGGTTTAAAAATGGGTGAAAATGGGTATCGGGTTGGTTTAGGGTTCGGTTTAGGGTTTTGGACTTTTAGATTGAGTTAGGGTTAGGGTTTAGGATAGATTAAGGTTTAAGATTAGTGTTAGGATTAAGTGGTGGTAAGAAACTAGAATGAATTTGGAGGTTAAATGCTTTCTTGCATTACTAACTTGTACATTGAGCTTTAGAAAGTTATAACTTGATTCAAGAGGGAAAAGATATTCAAATGTTGTGTATTGATGCTTGTACACATGCTTTAAAGACTTGTACATTCATTTTATGTGTATACATTACATATAATTAGGGTTTTGATATAAATGTTAACGTTTAATGCTTGTTTTGAAATAACGGTTTGAAAAGTACGTTAAATAGATAATGTACTTGGTAAAATGATATTAAGATATAGACTTGACATATTAGAATGTTTACATGATGTAAACATAGATAGAGATGGCATTGATAGAGGTTACGTGAGCTCGTTTACTTTAGAGATGCAAGTTACGTTGCATAAGGAGATAAAGCAAAAATTTCCCTGTAAAAAGGTGGTATATATATAATAGATGGATATTACAGTGCATCTAATTTAATAGATGGATAATTACATTGATGAAAATTGCAGGTTGTTATAACATTGTACAATGTTTAAAGCTACCTACTAAAAAACATCCAAACGTATCGTATTGGGTGGATTAAATCAGTTGGTGAAATTAATGTCACCGAACGATGCATGGTCCCTTCTACTATCAGGAAGTATAAGGACGAGGTTGTATGTGACATTGTTGACATGAATGCTTGCCATATTCTCCTTGGGAGACCTTAGGAGTTTGATGTAAATGCGACTCACAAAGGTAAGGATAATACTTACTCGTTTCGAGTTAATGGAGTTAAAAAGATTCTGGTACCATTAATTAAAAACTCCAAACCCAAAGTCATGGAAGAAAAGCGAAACAATATGATGATTATGAGTCATTGAGATTTTATAGATGAGATTAAAGGCGAGTCGATGATATATGCGGTTGTTGCAAGAGGAATGATACAAGAAGGTGTTTCAAGCATAGATTCCAGAAAAGTTGTTACCTTTGATGGAAGAATTTCAATCACTCATTC
Organism: Tanacetum coccineum; assembly: GCA_026074375.1. Taxonomy (NCBI): domain Eukaryota; kingdom Viridiplantae; phylum Streptophyta; class Magnoliopsida; order Asterales; family Asteraceae; genus Tanacetum; species Tanacetum coccineum. The sequence continues at coordinate 70,602 of BQNB010001907.1, read as the reverse complement.
CTGATGAATTACCCTCAGCTTTACCACCGATGCGTAACATTCAACATCAAATTGATCTTGTTCTGGGAGCTAGTCTTCCTAACTTACCACACTACAAAATGAGCCCGAAAGAGAATTTAATCTTACAGGATCAAGTTGAAGACTTATTGAGGAAAGGTCTAATTCAGGAAAGCATAAGCCCTTGCATCGTTCCAGCTTTATTAGTTCTAAAAAAAGATGGTAGTTGGCGAATGTGTGTAGATAGTCGGACAATTAATAAGATAACTATCGTTTCCCGATTCCACGCCTTGATGATACGCTAGATATGTTGGAAGGGTCAAAGATATTTTCAAAGATTGATTTACGTAGTGGTTATCACCAAATTCGGATTCGACCAGGTGACGAGTGGAAAACGGCTTTTAAGACTAAGGATGGTCTCTACGAATGGTTGGTCATGCCTTTTGGACTATCAAATGCTCCGAGTACCTTTTCTCATTTAATGAATAAGGTATTGAAGCCATTTATCAGTTCATTTGTTATAGTTTATTTTGATGACATACTCATTTATAACAAGTCCGAAAAGGAGCATCTCAGACACTTACGGGAAGTTCTCATTGCATTATCTCAAAATAAGTTGTATATCAACTTAAAGAAATGCAATTTCTTAACTGATAAGTTGTTGTTCTTGGGTTTTGTAATCACTTCTCATGGTATTCGAGTTGATGAAGATAAGGTTCGGGCAATTAGAGAATGGCCTAAACCACAAGGTATTAGTGACGTGCGAAGTTTCCATGGTCTTGCAACTTTCTATCGAAGGTTCATTAGGAACTTCAGCATAATAATGGCACCAATCACTCAGTGCATGAAGAAAGGAAAGTTTGAGTGGGGTAAAGAGGCTGATGAGAGTTTTGCACAAATTAAAGAAAAACTAACAAGTGCACCACTTTTAGTTTTGCCAAATTTTGATAAACTTTTCACGTTGGAGTGTGATGCGTCTATTGTTGTAATTGGTGCCGTTTTATCACAAGAAGGAAAACCCATAGCTTTCTTTAGTGAAAAGCTTAGTGAAGCCCGACAAAAGTGGTCAACGTACGAGTTAGAGTTCTATGCTATTTACCGATCAGTTCACCATTGGGAACAATACTTATTTCATTGTGAGTTCGTAATCTATACTAATCACGAGGCCTTGAAGTACTTCAACAGCTAACAAAAAAATGAACAAAATTCATGGGAGATGGATCGCTTATCTTCAATGTTTTACTTTCGTTTTGAAGCATAAAGCTGGTGAACAAAATAAAGTTGCAGATTCTTTAAGTCGAAGGGCTGAGTTGTTAGTAACATTGAAGACAGAAGTTATAGGGTTTGAACACTTGAAAGATCTATATGCTGAGGATGATGATTTTAAGCAGTTTTGGGAGAATAAAATAGTACCATCATATGTAAAACTTGATGGGTATTTATTTTATAATGACCGTTTGTGTATCCCTCGTACATCACTAAGAGAACAATTAATTAAAGAGTTGCATGGAGGCGGTCTTGGAGGACATTTCGGACGTGACAAGACTCTCGCTACTGTTGAGGAGCGTTATTGTTGGCCACAATTGAGACGAGATGTTGGTAAATTCGTTGCTAAGTGCCTTATTTGTCAAACTGCTAAGGGTCATTCACAAAACACCGGGTTATACACACCGCTACCTATTCCCTAGGGCCCTTGGGAGGACATCTCAATGGATTTTGTGTTAGGGATTCTTCGCATAAGTAGGGGTTGTAATTCAATGTTTGTAGTCGTAGATCGTTATTCCAAAATGGCACATTTCATTCCTTTCAAAAAGACAGATGACGCATCTAATGTGGCTTTGTTATTTTTTCGAGAAATAGTACGTCTACATGGTATTCCTTCTACAATCACATCTGATCGTGACACCAAGTTTCTTAGTCATTTTTGGAGGACTCTTTGGCGTTTGTTTAAAACTGAGTTGAATTATAGTACATCTTTCCACCCTCAAACAGATGGTCAGACGGAAGTTGTGTACAAAACGCTTAGAAATCTGATAAGATGTCTTTGTGGTGATCGACCAAAACAGTGGGATCAATTTCTTGCACCAAAAGAATTCGCTTTCAATAATATGGTGAATAGATCCACGGGCAAGACGCCATTCCATATTGTGTACCAATGTCCACCAAAGCAAGCTATTGATCTAGTTCAGCTACCTGCACTACTAGGTCATAGCATCGCCGCGCAGAACATGGCTGAAAGAATAGAAGCCGTACAAGCTGAAGTGAAACAAAAACTTGATTCTTCTAATGAAAAATACAAAGTACAAAGTGACAAGCATCGTAGGATGAAGACATTTTCAGTTGGAGATCAAGTAATGGTTCACTTAAGAAAAGAGAGGTTTCCTGTCGGGACGTACAACAAGCTCAAGATGCGGAAAATAGGTCCCTGCAAAGTGCTTTAGAAAATCAATGATAATGCATATGTCATTGATCTACCTGGACACCTTTCTATTTCTCTGAATTTCAATGTTGCAGACCTATCCAAGTTTAATCTAGATGTTCCATTATATCCTGGTGACAACTCGAGGATGAGTTTTTTTCAAGAAGGGGAGAATGATGCGGTGACTGATGCTGCTGGAAACTTATCAGATTAGGACGAGTTTAATCCAGTGATTATCTTATGTTTTATTCTATTTAGGAAGTTATGGAGTCTTTATTTTTTAGGAGGTTATCTGATATTACTTATCAGATTAGGACTAGGATTCCTAATTCTATTAGGATTACTATTTTTCTATTATAATAAGGGGATCAATTTAGGAGTCTGTTATGTTATTTTCCCATCAATTTGATATTAATAAAAATAGCCGAGAATAGTTTTTCTCAAACCCTCCGGTCCAGTAAACCATATTACTCCCTACAAAGTCTGACAATACTTAAATTGTCTATAACCCGTAGCTTAACGCTACATCAGATCGTGATCTCTTTAATCTTAAGCTTATATTGCAATCTTATTATGTCTTATCTTGTCGGTTTTGCTTATCAATCTTAGATTATATAATCATATCGGTATAGGTCGAAAGACCCGTTATGATCTATGTGGTTTTAAAGATTTGTCTATAATCTTTATCGTCTGTGTCGAGAAATCCACTTTCGTAAACTGATAAACAAAATAAGCTTTGATATAATAAGTTACTGGACTATTTGAGTGACACATTTGGTTTAGTCAACCAATTATAAGTCTTGAGTTAATCAAGTTAATTTGTGAAAACGTTTTCTGACGAGAAATCCTTTTTATAAATTAAGGTTCCATTTTCAAGGTCTAATCATTTCCATCACTTATGAATTATTCTCAACTATCCGAGTAGTCATCTTTATTATCACTGGTAAAAAGTTATTTACAAAATTGTTAAAGTCTATTTTTCTTCTGATTATTTAAATACTACTCAAATCCCTGTGGACGACCTTGTCTTACCTAAAAAGATTATACTACATACGTGGGTTATACTTTTACCCGTGTGTTTACCTATAATAAAAATTGGTATTTTCAGTCATTATAAATTTATAGCTTTTGAAACACACCACTAGGGTATTCATCATCCTTAATGAGTTCTATGAGCATTACATCACTATCTATTTCTTTCTTACAAACAAATCCAGAATAAGATGATTAGGGTTTTAGATTCAATGATTCTAAGATTGAGTTGAGTTTAAGAACTTTTTCAATTAAGAACGAGGGCGGAACCTCGGGTGGTGGGTTGGTGTTATCTATTTTAGAAGGCTGTTTTGAAAACAATTTTACGAACAAACACACAAAGAAAAGATAGACTACAAGAAAGCTAATTAGACAGAAAATAAATCTTACTCGAAAGGATTCTAGTAAGTAGATCTAAGCTAATTAAAATTGGAACCTAAACTAGTTGCTATTCCCCGACAGCGGCGCCAAAAACTTGATGTGGAGGTTGTGAAGACTTCACAGGAAGCTTTACAACTCCCTAGGTAGGGTATCTAACCGTTGTAGTGTAGTATAGGCAAGACACGGGGGTTGTTATCATTCTCTAGGGGAATAGGCGTCAGTAAAGGTCCTAATTGAATGTAGCTAAGAACTAGAGTTTGAGAGAAGATTATTTTTTGTGTTTTTTTATTTTATGAAAGTAAGTAAAATCTTGGGTTTTAAAGGTGGGTTATTTTAAACTACTAATTAGAACTAAATTAAACTAACTAAGATTAGGGGAATTCGTATGATGAGAGAATAGTGTTTACTTAATCATGTATGATCCTTGGTAGCTTCTCCCAACTCTATTGCCTTGTCACACTTGTGATGTATATGTAGGTAATATTCTAATGCATGGCGAATTACACGAAAACACCGTCTACAAAATAACTAACTAGAGCAACGCACAAGTAAGGTAGTATGACGACTATTACAAGGCCCTTAGTCTAGATAAACGCGTTTGTATTAATACCTAAAGGGGATCATCCACACATGGGTAAGGTAGTATGAAGACTATTATCGGTGGAATCCTTTCTATGCAATCATGTCTCCCAAGATCTTATGATAAGGGACTAAACATGCACACGTATCAACAAGAGACAACAAAGTTAAGATCTACATACCAATTCACATACAATCATAAGCAAACACTTAAAAGATCTAGCCTAGCATGTTCAAGACAGAGGAAGCACAATTATATATTAAATAATAAGACATATTGAAAGATAAAAGATAAAAGAACTTCACTATGATGAATCAAGCAACTAGGGATAGTATAGAAGGGTTGGGAAACCCTAAAATACTCCCCAAAATCTGGTACACCTTGTTCTCCCATAAACTAAACCCTAATTTCTTCTATCAAAAGTGTATATAAAAAACGTAGAATTGAGTTTGTATAAATAGAATTTAGGCCACGATGGCGTCGCCATTTTCCAGACGCCATCGCTAAGCTAGGGTTTCTTTGGGTTTTCAAATTTGACGGCTGATCCAGACACTGTCTCTATGATTCAAATGGCGTCCCACTTGAGTCCAGACGCGGTTGTGAATATTCAGACGGCATCTCCAGAGTCTGGTCTTGAATCTTCATCAATCTTCACACCCGTTAGCTACCTTGTCCGTTTTCTTCCTAAATTGAGCCAAAATCACGTGTATTTCCACCAAATGTCTTCCAAATGCTAAAAATTTAAAAAGAAACGATTAAGCACATATTTAAGACATTTTTGCATGATTATAAGGGTAAAATGACCCCAAAAAAGTGTATAAAATTACACCTCATCAGTTTCACAAGACTTACAAGATCAACTGAATGCTGAAGCTATAAGCTGTTCAGATAATTCTCACAGGGATAGATAATGATATCTACTCTATAGTTGATGCTTGTCCAAATGCATGTGAGATATGAAAAGCCATTAAAAGGTTAAAACAAGGTGAATCAATCAATGTTCAATATCTTGAAACCAATTTGTATTGGGAGTTTGGAAAATTCGCATCACGAGATGGTGAATCACTTGAATCGTATTACTCAAGGTTATACAAAATGATGAATGAGCTTGTTAGAATTAAGTGTAATGGTACCAATCATCAAGTGAATGTTCAGTTCTTACTTCAACTACAACCAAAATGGCAAAGGTTTGTGACACTTGTTAAGCAGAGTCAAGAGTTAAAGACTGTCTCCTATCATAAACTTTATGACATCCTGAAGCAACACCAGCACAAATTCGACAAGATAAGAGCTAAAAGACAAGAACGTACAGCTAATCCACTTGCACTTGTTGCTCAACAACAACCAGCTTACCATCCTCAAAACTATCCTACCCACTACACTCAAAAATCCTCAACCAGATCACAACAAGCTACTACCAGAAATAGAGGTAAAGCAATTGTCAACTCTCTTCAACCCACTTATGATCAAGAACCTGCTATGGTTGCTGAAGATGATGAAATTTCAATGAAAAAGGAGATTGATAAACTTATAGCTTTCATTTCTTTATCATTTAAGAAAATCTACAAACCTACCAACAACAACCTTAGACCTTCATCAAACACTAGTAGAGCAAATCAGGATAATACTCTAAGAATCAACAGAGGAACTGGGTATGATAATCAAAGGGCAGTTAATGTTGCTGGGGCTAGGGAGACTGTAGGCACAAAGGTAGTGCAACAATCTGGGATTCAGTTTTATAATTGCAAGGAATATGGGCATGTAGCAATGGAATGTTAGAAACCCAAACGGGCAATGGATGAAACTTATCACAAGGAGAATATGCTATTGTGTAAGCAAGAGGAAGCTGGAATCCAGATGAGTGCTGAACAAGTTGATTGGAGAGATGACACTGATGACGAACCTGATGATCAGGAATTGGAAGCACATTATCTGTACATGGCACAAATTCAAGAGGTTATTCCAGATGCTGCTGACAATTCTGGACCCATCTTTGATGCTGAGTCATTGCAAAAGGTACAACATGATGATGATAACTATAATGTGTTTGCCAATGAAAGAGCACATCTTGAGCAACCTGAATCTGATAATGACATATCCGGATGAACATAATATAATTATTGATTCATTGGATATGAGTCATGATAGAGAATAGGATGACCAGGATGATAATGATGATCTTGCTAAAGAACGTGATTTGCTTGCTTCTTTAATTGAAAAATTAAAATGTGAAATTAATGATAGTAAAAACCGTAACAAACTTTTGGAATCATCAAACAAAATTTTAGTTGATAAATTAACATGTCAAATTGAGGATTTCAAAAACACAAATAAAAGTCTAGAATCATCAAACACACGTTTTAAAGAAGCAAACAATGAGCTGTCAAAGACTAATCAATTGATGTTCAAAGATCTCAAAAAGTTCCAAGATGAACTTGCAAAGCGTCATGATGTGAATTATATGTCGAAGGTGGAGCTTGAATGCGCAAAAGCAAAAACGGAATTAATGTCATACAAAATGGAATCTCAAAAATCAATTAATAAATATTCTTATCAAATAAATGATTGAATCAAAAGATTTCTGATATGAAAAAGGAGCTTGTTGCACATCAAGAGACCATCTCCATCATGTCACAACAAAAAGAGGATCAAAAGAAGTTTTACAAAACTCGTGAAGAAAAAGAACTTGAAAAAGTCATTGCTTTGGAAAATAAAATCAAAGTTTTGGATGATATTGTTTACAAAACCGGTCAATCAATTCAAACAATGAATACACTTAATCGTAATTGTAAAATGAGTTTTGTTAAACCTGAGTTCCCGAAGAAAGCTCAAAGAGCGAATCCTCGTTTGTATGATATTGGTTGCTATAATGATAATCTTACTTTAATGTTAGCTCCTGAATCTTAAGAAACGATTCGTCTTGCCCAAGAAAGTCGATCAAAATTAAGTGATTTAATCAAACCTTTTGATTATAAAAACTTAAATAGTCTTTATTATTTGTTTGTTCCATAACGTGAAAAATCAGTTAAACAAAGATATTTTTCAGAAAGGTCAAAAATGAGTCATACACATATTAAGAATACATACTCAAAAGAGAATTTTAATAAACAAACAACTTTGTTAGAAAAACAAATGGATGAATCCACTTTGTGGGATAAAAAAATGTAAAAGTTTTCAAATCTTTCAAACACTTAAACAAAATATGACCATGATTTTTAATGGTGTGAAATGCTGTAAAGAAATCATACATAACAAGACTTGGCATGGTTACATTGATCCAGTTATCAGTAGTACCATTGAAACCAATTTTGATCCTTCAATTCATAAACTGATGACAAATACGAAAAGATTTTTTCAATCTCTAAAAGAGGAAATGGTTGTTGATTTGAAATATTTTAATTCTCTTGAAAATGAAATAGAGTCTCTTCAATCTCAACTCGTAACTCAAAGAACACAGTTTTTGAATGAAATCGATCGACTTTCCAGGGAATAGTATTATGCTAATCACATGAATCCTATACTTGGTGTGTATACTACTCTCGATGAATTCACCGATTTACAATGTGATTATGTGGACCAAGTTATCAAATTTGAAGGTCTTGAAAAAGAGCTTTCAAAAAGTAATACAACGTCAAAGAGTTTTGAAGCACTTCAACAACATGCTATCGATATTGAACTTGCTTTACAGCAATGTCAAAAATAGATAAAAATAGCAAAGATTTCAAAGAAAATCAGTCAAAAGTATTTCTGAAAGAACATGAACAATATTTTAAAATTCAAGACTTGAAAGCTCAATTACAAGACAAAGGCATTGCAATAAGTGAGTTGAAGAAACTCATTGAAAAAATGAAAGGAAAATTTGTGGAAACTAAGTTTGAAAAACCATCGGTTATTCGACAACATAATGCTTTTAAAAGTCAAAGACAATCAATTTTAGGTAAACCGGCTACTTTTTAGATTATCTTGCAAAGAAAGATTTCTCAAAGTCAAAGTCGGTTACTAAAAATGATGTGTCAGATGATTTTTCAAAACCAGTCACTACACAAATTTTGCCTCAGAATGTGAAGTCAATTTTAAAGAACATAAATGTGATTGCACACAGAATGTATAAACTACACACAAAGACTAATCAAACTAGAACACCATAGTTTCCTCAAGACATTAGGAAAACTAACAAATGCGTGTCTTTCTCTACAGGAGTAATTCCCACTACTAGTTTTAGCAGACCACAGCTTAAGAGCAATCAATTAGAAGATAGAGTCATGCCTAACAATAGCCAAAGGAAGAAGCAAGAAGTAGAAGACCACCGTAGGAATTTTAAGTTTTCTAATAATAAAACGTTTGTAACTACGTGTAATGACAGTTTGAATGCTAAGACCTCGAATGTAAACTTTGTTTGTGTTACTTGTGGAAAATGTGTGCCAAATGACAATCATGATATGTGTGTTCTTCATTATATGAATAGCGTGAATTCTAGGATTAAACAGCCAATTGCTATGCCTATTAGTACTAAAGAACCCAAACGAACTATGAACCAATCTGTTGCAACACCCTTTAAGAGAACAGTTGCTTTAGAATCCACTAATCAAAAACCTAGGAGCAAAATTAAGAAGCAATATGAGTAGATTAGTAAGACATGTAAATGGTGGTACTCTAAGATCACACCACCAGTATATAAATGGAAACCTAAGACTAGTACAGTGAATGTTAAACCAAATGTTAGTATGCCTCTAGAAAATAAATCTAGAACTACTAATTTTTCAAAACCCATAACTCTTAAGAAATCCATTGTGTTAGCCTCAAATATTGAGTCGAACAATGAAGTTCATTCATTATGAATATTAGGTCTCGGTCTTTATTTATCTAATATTGTAATAGGCTAGAAAGGGTAAACGGGCTCGTTTATGTAATCTAACCGGTCACGTGTTATGGGCTAAAGCCCAAGTAATCCCAAGTAATCTCGGGCCCGGCCTATAGAAAGCCCATAGGCATGTAAGCCTCATGGTGTAAGTATAAATACCCCTCTCCAAGTATGGAGAGGGTGTTGGTTCATTTTGTATTTCTCTCATTTTGTAATCAACCATCTTTTTCTTCTTTCTTTATTTCTCTCTCTAACTTCTCTCTAAATTTCTTCATATCTCCTTTCTATTTTTTCTTGTTCAAATGATGAAGTGAATGTGGTTTCGGGTTATAACATTTGGTATCACTCGACACGGGTGGGTTTAATGGTTTAAGTTGTGGTGTTTTCGAGCTTAATGGATTGGCTTAATGAGCTTATAGAGTTTCGGCTTTTATTTATCATTTGCTCTTATTTCATCAAAAGTTTTTTAACTTTCTAATTTAAAACAATTATTAGCCTTCCTTTCTATATTATACGTGACTTCTTTGGTTTTAGAAACAATTTTTTTTAGTTGTTATTAAAACTATTATATGTGGCTTAGTCTCGTTAAAAGTCTATTTCAACAACAACAGTGAGTTTGGAAAATTTCATATTAAAGTTTCTTTTCTCAGTCACTTCTCAAAGTTTTCTCATTTTTCTTTTCGCTTATTTGTAAGCTAGAATCTTTCTCGGTTAAATTTTTTGTGTGACTTCTTCGTTGGAAACTGCTTATTTGAGCTTATTTGTTATCAGCTTATTACTGCGCTTATCATCGTTTTTGGTTGAGTTTATTTGTGATTTACAAGGTTTGTGGCACGAAACAAGTACAAACTTGGCTGAAACAAGAGTCAAAGAAAGGTGCATTCAAGGTGTTTGATATTCTGTCCAACCGAACTACTCAATAGCTTTGGAACCAAACAACTTGCAAACCGAACTACTCAATAGCTTTGGAACCGAACAACTTGTTTCTCCTTGTGAACCGAACAACCAGTTTCCATGTGACAACCGAACTACTTGTTTCAAGTGTGAACCGAACAACTTGTCTCTCTTTGTGAACCGAACAACCAGTTTCCATTTGAGAACCAAACAACTTGGTTTCAAGTAGGAACTGAACTACTCACAATCAATAGGAACTGATCTACTTGTTTTAAGTAATTTTTGGGTTTTTTGGTTTCGAGTGTCGGTTAGTTACGGGACTTATAATCTAAACCATTGTGATCGTGATCCTTTTTCTATCAAGGTGGTGTATTCACATTTTACCGACGATAACCGTATGACTCCGTAAGCTTAAAATTAATACACATTATTTATATATAAATTTAAACGACAACGAAGAAGAAATTGGAGGGAATTTACTAATTTATTAACAAGAATTTGAACTTGCCACATGCAGCCCCTGGAATTTTAGACTACTTCTTCATTGGTCCTTAGTTTGATTATTAACCCTCATTATTGAAACAAGTTTTCACCGTTAGTCCTTAGCACTTATAAAATAGCCCATTTTTTCCTCCAAAGTGAATCGTAATTGTACCGTTAGTCCTTATTTGAGTTTTAATCAACCGATACTCATTTTAAGTTAAAAGTTTGTGCACCGTTCGTTGTTTTAAGCCCATTAATCATTACAAAAGCTCATGTACTTCAATTTCAACAATATTTCACCAACAACAATTTTTCATTCACGGTTTCTTCTTGATTTAGTAAAATCCCATAAAAGTTGATATTTTTCTCGGTTTAAATCATAGATTTGTAAAATCCCATGAACGTTAATTGATTTTAATCCACAACAACAAATCACTTTACCTACTTAAGATCCTACAAATCATTTTCACTTCATATCATATAAATCATTCATCATGACTACTCCAATCATAACTTCCACAACCGACAGTCAAATGCATAACAACATCATGGCAGTTGGATCAAGGGATAGACCACCAATGCTTGCAACGGGAAGATATGCTCATTGGAAATCATGTTTCTTAAGATACATTGATACAAATGGTGATTCCTTGAGGAAATGCATTTTGGAAGGTCTATACCAACCAACTACTGTCACAATTCCAGCTGTACCCGCAACAGAGAATTCTCTAGCAGTTCTAGAACACACAGCAGTTGAGACAATCTTGACTATGTCTCCTGATAACAAAGCTCATTATGAATCAAAAAAGGAAGCAATCCATTTGCTATTGACTGGAATTGGGGATGAAATCTACTCAACTGTTGATGCATGCAAGATAGCTCATGAAATGTGGATAGCTATTGAAATGCTACAACAAGGTGAATCTCTTAATATTCAAGATATCAAGACTAACTTGTTTTGGGAATTTGGAAAATTTACTTCTCATGATGGAGAGTCCATGGAGTCATACTACTCCAGATTTTATAAGATGATGAATGAAATGATAAGAAACACCTTTACAGTTGCTACGATGCAAGTCAAGGTTTAGTTTCTTCAACAACTTCAACCAGAATGGTCAAGGTTTGTGACAATTGTCAAGCAACAACACGAATTAGATAAAGTTTCATATCACAAGCTCTTTAACATTCTGAAACAATATCAAAAGGAAGTTAATGAAATCTGTGCTGAAAGAATAGCCAAGAATGCTAACCCATTAACACTTGTTGCTGCTGCTCAATCACATCTAGATCCTGATTATCAAGCCCCAAAGTCTCACAAAACATATGCACCAACATCAAAAGCATCACCTCAAACCAGATCTCATGCATCTACCAAATTCAAAGGCAAAGAGATAGCCAAACCAATCACACCTCCATCTGCGTCAACTTTTGAAGAAGACAGTGATCCTAGACAAGCTTAAAAGGATAAGGAAATGGAGAAAAATTTGGCACTCATTACAAAGTATTTCAAGAAGCTCTACAAACCTACCAACAACAACCTCAAAAATTCCTCAAACACCAGAAACAAGAATGTGGATACTAATCCAAGATACAAGAATGACAATCAGACTGGACAATTTAGGAATCAAATAACAGTGACTGTTGCTGGGGCTAGGGAGACTGTAAACAGTCAAGGAGTGCAGCAGACTAGGATACAGTGTTTTGACTGCAAGGAATTTGGTAATTTTGCTAAGGAATGCAGGAAGCCAAAAGGGTTAAAGACTCCACATATCACAAGGAAAAGATGTTGTTATACAAACAAGCTGAGAAAGGTGTTCCACTACAAGTAGAGCAATATGATTAGCTAGCAGATGTAACATTCCGTATTTTCAGGTCATTTACGACGTCATCTATTTTACTAATTATTTTTTTTCTCGTACGCGTTTACTTTTAATTTTAATAGTTAAGATTAAATCGCGTAAGCTATAAAATCAACAATTAGCGTAAACGGACACCAAACGAATTAAAGTTTTCGTCAAGCAAACAATATATTATTTTTACGAAAGAAATAATCAACTTTCTATATTTTATTTTTATCGGTTGCGTAAAACGTTTACGTTTCGCAATAAAATACATTTAGGCATACCCGGAAGCACCAAAACTTTTCTACGCTTCAACAAATACCCACTTTTATACCCAATACATAAAAATTACACAATATTACTCTACATACATGCATATGGCCGGATATGGGTTAGAGAAACCAAAGAAATATCAAGTTGAGAACATACTTCCTCATTTTCATGAGATGTTCTCAACTATTAGGGAACACTTAGATATTTTATGCAAGACTTCTATGCATCTTGACCAAAGACTTCCATGATTTGCTCACTTATGTCTTGGACTTCCATGTTCACCATTTGACTAGCCTAGTACATATAATACTTGCACTCTTGATAGGAAAAACACACAACACTTCAACACTTAGCAAAAAGATCAACTTTTCCTCCCTTTTCTTCCTTATTTGGCCACGGCAACAAACACCCTTCATATATAATCCATAGCTTGATTTTCTAAGACCATACAAGCATACACACATCCTTCCTATGATAACCTAAGGTGTTTTGAAGGGTTGGCTAAGCATTTGCAAGATTTAATCAAGTGATTTCAAGATTAGGGTTTTCTTGGAAAACTAGGGTTTTCACCCTTTGTTTTCAAGCAAGGATTTAAATCACAAGGGTGTGATTTGTTTTCCCATTTACCACTCATCATACTAAGGTTATCTAAGACCCTACTCATTTCATAATCATGATTTTATGTGTATATAAGTTCTTTATAGCAAGAATCACCATTAGGATACTTTTAAACATGTAAAATGATCTTTGGCTTGTGATCATGGTTTTGTATATTTTTACTCATATTATAAGGTTGATAATATCATGATATGATGGTAATATAAGTATTGTATCATGTTGAATTAAGTGTAAAAATTATAAGTATAAACGGAAAGTACAAGTTTACTTATATGGAAGTTCATGGAAATAAAATATGTAACCCAGGTTTGATCTTGTTAGATCTTTGACAATAATATGGAGCAAATGATGGATTAGGACCTAAATATGAAGACATGTGAAAATGCGATTGTAATATACTTGTAACAAAGGGGATTAAGCTAAAAGTTAGCGATAAACAAGTTATAACATATTTTTATCAAGCAATTTCATTAGGTCTGTTTGAATTCGATCTTAAGGTAACATTTTATATTTTTATAAAATACTACGTCTCATGACGATTCCAAAAAGGTAAGAAACTCCGAAAAGCGGATAAATAAAACGAACAAATATACGATAAAACACGATTTACTTTAATACCATTTTTATAAAATAAAAACCTTATAAAAGCAAGTATAAAAAACTTCTAAAACAAAAGTTTTAGTATTTTTTCACAGATTGTACATACTTTTAGGATTTCAAAATGATAAGAATCGTAATTTTTCAATTAATAACGAAAGAGTTATGAATTATCCCACAATTTACGTATAATTTAACACTGTTTTATCAAATAAATTTTTATAAAAACTATTGTTCATGATAGAAAAGCATTTTTTTTGTAAACCTCATAAATAAATAGAACTTTCAATTACAAGAACGTGCTCGAAAGAATTACTAAAAACGGAGCTAAAACGAATAAAATACGACGTTTACGATAATTAAAGTTTATAAAAGTAATTTTATAAACAATGAACAGTAAAAATTTACTGTGCATCTGCAGACCCCATTATAAAAATGTGATAATTTAATAACGAAAGACCGTGCTCGAAGGAATCGCTAAAATCGCGATTTAAACACGAATCAGTGTTTGCATGACGGGTTTTACTACAATTAAATTTATAAAACTTCATGAACAAGTAAAGTACTGTTCATACAAAGTGTATAAAATAATAAAAATGTAAGAATTTTTATATATCATGCTAAATACGAAGACGTAGACATAAGAAACGCGAGAAACGGGTTTAAAACGGGAAAGTTATGCTAGTTTTTTTTTCAAGCCAAAATTAATAAACGTTTTCGCTTTATAAACAACGATTTATAATTACACAAAGATGGTGATGAGCTATATAGATTGTGTATGATATGTTATCGGAAGTTCTAGTAACTTAATACGACCTATGTTTTCGATTAGGTTTGCCTTCGGATTCGTCCGTGACTCGTAATTTACTTACTCGATTATTACTCATTCACTTCACTACAAAGTGTGAGTCTCATAGCCCCCGTTTTACTTGTTTTCAACTGTTTTGGGGGAGAATACATGCTCGTTACAAACTTGTTTACTTATTTGTACTCGTTTACAAACTTGAATACATACTCGTTTACATGCCCGTTTATCTTATAACGATGCATTTACTTTTTAATACCTTGTGAGTTTATAGCCTCATGTTTTACTGGTTTTAAATATATTTTTGGGGTGAGAACATGCTTTGTTTTACAATTGGACGCAAGAAACTTTGAAATACTTACTGTTTTGGATATTGCATACCATGCAATACTTACTGTTTTGGATATTGTATATCATGCAATACTTACTGTTTTGAATATTGTATACCATGCAATACTTACTGTTTTGGATATTTTATTCCATACAATACTTACTGTTTTGAATATTTATACTATGCAATACTTACTGTTTTGGATATTGTATACCATGCAATACGCACTCTAAACAATTGCGGTCCTACACTCATACATTTTACAAACCTATGAATTCACCAACTTTATGTTGACCGTTTTAAGCATGTTTTTCTCAGGTTAATAAGGTACAAGAAACAAAGATACATTGGTGGTCTACATTGTGGAGTCATTTCTATAAAGATTTACGTGCATTACATTTTGGGGATAGTTGTCATGTAGAAAAATCTTCGCATTTTCAAGAATGAACAAGTTTAGCCGTTGAGCTTTTGTAACAATAATTTATTAAATCCAATGTATCATGTTTTCAAAGACACTTTAAGTGGTCGTTCTCATCATGTCTTGGTAATGTTATTATTAAGAACGCTCCGAATCCTATATTCCGCCTGCACCCATTTTTTGGGGGTGTAACAAAACTCCACTAATGTACGATGATATGACGGCGAACGATCGACGTTATTGAAATGGCTTGTTTAGGAGATATCTCAAGAAGTTTCTCAGTTTCCTCTGATGTGATCGCGATGGAAATCCCACTCCTTATTATGAACCCAGATCCTTTCTACCTCTTCTCCCGACTCACCACTCCCTTCAGGGATATGAATTTTATTCTCAAGGAAGTCGATGCTTGCCCTCGCTCGCGAAGATGATCCAACTTCACCAGAATTTGATGACTCTTACTATGACCCGAAGGGGGATATTCTTCTTCTTGAATCATTTCTCAATGATGATCTATCATTACCCCCTCCTACTCAAGGAAACTATTTGCCTGAAATTCGAAAAGAACTAAAAGTTTGTGAAGCTAAAACTGATAAATCTTCAATTGATGAACCTCTCGAAGTCGAACTCAAGGACTTACCTCCTCATCTCGAATACGCATTTTTGGAAGGTGACAACAAGTTGCCCGTCATAATTGCTAAAGACTTGAGTGTCGAGGAAAAATCCGCTCTCATAAAGGTTTTGAAGTCACACAAGCGAGCATACGCTTGGGAAACTCTCTGTTATTCAAAGGATTAACCCGGAATTTTTTTTTTGTACTCACAAGATTCTTATGGAAGAGGACTACAAACCAGCGGTTCAACACCAAAGACGGGTGAATCCAAAGATCCACGATGTCATCAAAAAGGAGGTTGAAAAACTTCTTGACGCCGGATTAATTTACCCGATCTCGGATAGTCCTTGGGTAAGCCCCGTACATTGCGTACCGAAAAAGGGTGGCTTTACCGTTGTTGAAAATGATGAAAATGAGTTGATCCCGACTCGATTGGTTACGGGATGGCGTGTATGCATTGACTACGAAAAGTTAAATAAGCCCACCCGTAAAGACCACTTTTCCACACCGTTTATGGATCAAATTGCATGAGAGATTAGCAATAAACTAGTACTATTGTTTTCTCAATGTTTCTCGGGTTACTTGTCAAAATTCCCATCGACCCGTATGACAAGAAAAGACAACATACACGACTCCTTACAGAACGTTCACCTATCGTCGTAATGCCTATTTGGGTTATGCAATGCAACCGAGTACGTTCCCAAGTGTATGATGGCTATCTTTCATGATATGATCTAAAAACGATGGAAGTCTTCATGGACGACTTTTCGGTCTTTGGGAATTCATTCAAAAATTGCCTCTCTCGTGTAGACAAGATGCTTCAAAGGTGTGAAGACACCAATCTTTGTCTTAATTGGGAAAAAGTCATTTTATGGTTAAGGAAGGCATTGTCCTTGGCCATAAGATCTCCAAAAAAGGGATTGAGGTTGATAAAGCCAAAGTCGATGTGATTGCTAAGTTACCTCATCCCACCACCGTTAAGGGTGTTCGGAGTTTTCTCGGTCATGCCGGTTTCTACCGACGGTTCATTAAGGATTTTTCCAAAATTTCCCGACCGATGACTCATCTTCTTGAGAAGAATACTCCGTTCATCTTCTCCAATGAATGTATTCAAGCTTTTGAAACGTTAAAGAAAAAACTTACTGAAGCTCCAATCTTGATTGCCCCCGACTGGGACTTACCCTTTGAGCTTATGTGCGATGCAAACGACTTTGCCATAGGTGCAGTCTAGGGGAAACGTCATGAAAAATACTTTAGGCCTATACATTATGCTAGCAAAATGATGAACGAGGCGGAATCGCATTACACCACGACGGAGAAAGAAATGTTAGCCGTGGTGTATGCCTTCGAAAAATTCCGATCTTACCTCGTCTTGAACAAAAGCATAGTGTATACGGATCACTCCGCCCTAAAATATCTCTTTGCTAAAAAAGATTCCAAGGCGAGATTGCTCCGGTGGGTTCTCCTCCTTCAAGAATTCACATTCAAAGTAATTGACACAAAAGGAGCCGAGAATCTCGCGGCCGATCATCTTTCTCGATTAGAAAATCCGTATGAAAATGTGCTTGACCCAAAAGAGGAAAATGAAAAGTTTCCTCTCGAGACACTTAATATGGTGACTTCTCGTGGTGACTCAAGTACCCCGTGGTTTGCCGATTATGCAAATTACCACGCGGGGAATTTCATTGTTAAAGGGATGTCGTCCCAACAAAAGAACAAGTTTTTCAAGGATGTTAAACACTACTTTTGGGACGACCCCTATTTGTTCAAAATATGTGCGGATCAAATGATCTGGCGGTGTGTTGCAGGCCAAGAAGCTGTTGACATCCTCACAGCTTGCCATAGTGGACCCACCGCGGGACATTACGTTGCCAACTACCCCGCCAAAAAAGTTTTTGACTTAAGATTTTATTGGCCCACGGTTTACCGAGATGCCAAAGACTTGGTCACCCGATGTGACACTTGTCAGCGTCAAGGAAAAATTTCGCAACGTGATGAAATGCCTCAAAATTCCATCCACACAAAAATTCTATCCCAGAGTTATTGCGAAATGTAATTTTCTAGAATTTTTAGTAATAGTTTTATATTTTTAATCATTTCTTTTAATTAAAACTGTTTTTAATTCATAATAAATAAAATAAAAGTCAAAAAAATATAATGCTTTTTTTAGAAAATTTTCTTTTATCATTTTAGAGGTTTAGAAACTAAGTTTTCATTTTTAGGGTTAATTTTGATTTAGTTGATAATTTAGCGCGTTTTAGGATTCCCGTTATTTGCTTTTAGCTTAATCATTGCATTAGTTGTTAGAATAGAATGCCTTATTTGTCTTTCTCGTAGATTTAGAAATCAAATCCAATCAAATCTTGTTCCATTCAAACATCAAATATCAAACCGACTCTCGACTTTCCATATGCATTCCTCGTCGAGAAAACGACCCGAGAATATCATACTACTCGGATTTCATTGATTTTCTTTCTTTAAACCTTTTCAAGGGTCACTTGATTTGGTTTGGTTAATATAACCCATCGGGTGTACTCCTTACAAGCTCGTGTACGGAAAGGAATGTCATCTACCGATCGAGCTCAAGCACAAAGCCTATTGGGCCTTGAAGCATGCAAACTTTGACCTTAAGTCCGCGGGTGATCACCGGAAAGTTCAACTCAATGAATTAAATGAACTTCATGATCAAGCCTACGAGAACTCTTTGATTTACAAAGAGAAGACAAAGAAGATCCACGACTCCAAAATCAAGAACCGCGTTTTCAACGTTGGTGACCGAGTCCTTCTTTTTAATTCTCAATTGAAGATTTTCTCGGGTAAACTTAAAACCCATTAGACCGGACCGTTCCCCTTTTCCCAAGTTTTCCCTTATGGCACCGTCGAGTTATCTCAAACCGACAGGCCAAATTTCAAGGTGAACGGTCATAGACTCAAGCACTACTTTAGAGGAGACATACCACCCGTGGTTGTCCCGGATCTCCAAACTTTCCCCATGGACCAATGAATACAGGGACGGGTCAAGCTAAGTGACCCTAAACAAGCACTTCATGGGTGGCAACCCATGCTTATCCTAATTATAATAGTAGTAATGAATAAGTGTGTTATGAGGAGGCTCGCCTCTTCCATCTTTCGTGTTTTGTGTTTTGTTTTATGTCCAGGATTTCCCGAATTTTGAAGCCTCTCGTGCTCGTGGTTTTGTTCTTCGTTCACTCGAGCTTCAAATCCTCAGCTTCATTATGGGAATCCAATACCCAAATCTTATCGAATAACGTTTATGTTTAAGCATACTTAATAAACGGCTTTAGATTTACGTAGAAATCCTTCTTAAAACATTGAGGACAATGATTAGTTCTAGTATGGGGGGGGGATCTATCGATTTGATTGTGCCTGTAGCCATTGTTTTCGCGTAATCCCGTTTTTACCACCTAAATACCAAAAAAATTAAAAAAATTAAAAATTTTCAAAAACAAAATAAGTATTTTATCACAATTTTGACTTTCCTGCTGGGTAGAATAAGAATAAATTTTGACTCGATCGAGCGTGTTGAGCTCTAGCTTGTTCCTTAACTTTTAGGCTAAGCATTCGCGAATCTTTTTAAAGATTTTAAATTTGCGAAGAACGAAAAATGATAGAGTTAATTATGAGTTAGATGCTAAACAAGGATTAGTTGGAAATCTTAAGAGCTCATAAGTGTAGTTTATGGCTTTTCTCTCCCATAAGCTTCTAACCGGACTAATAATACGTGCTCTCTTCGAAAATTAAACTTAAATCAGTGATTTTTAAAAAATAGTCGATAACAATAATTTATTTAGTCTTAGTTCAAATTTATACTTAAATTCTCTAAAAAGAAATTTTATTTATATCATGGTAATATAAAGTAAAAAAAATGAGGTAATAATAATAATAATAACTGTGGGCTAATAAAAGTTTATTCCATCTTGCCGGCTCATAACCGATGTTGCAGTCTTCTAAATAAGGCACATAGTAATTATTCGAGACTGATAAAAGTTTGTTGCATCTTGCCGGCTCACAACCGATGTTGCAGCCTTCTAAAAGGTCGAGGATTTCCTTAGTTTAAAGGATGTGTAATTATATTAAGTGTAATAAATGTGATAGTTTTGAATTAAATAATTAGATCTCTTTTTGTTAAATTTAAATATGCTTTTGAACTTTGACTATTTTCATTTTAATAGCATGTATAAGAACGAACGGGAAACCTAAGAGTTTTGAAACCTAAGGTTCCGTGGAAACCCCGATACTAGTCTCTTTGGGGGTGGTCAAAATCCTAGTCACTTAGCCGTATGGTTGGTGATATGCCGAGACGAAAGTCGCTACATCGGATGATCCCTCGCCTTCAAACGTATTAATCTCGGTTGAACGAGAAACATAGAAATATTGGAAAACATTGAATCATGGTTGAAATTTTCAAAATAGCACATTCACCTAAGATAAATAAGTATCCCTGGATGAAAAGTTCACAGTAAGTTCAAATATGAGTAGTGTTAGCATCTTAACTTGATATTTAACGGTGATTTCGTTTAAAGCTTGTTTGGAGCGAGTAAAAAGTCGGTGGACGATGAATTATCTTATTTGGGGGCATTTTTTTCGATCGAAATGCATCTTGTCTAATGACCCTAAAGGTTATAAAATAACGAAAGTCAAATTAGGTTTAGTTGCTAAAAAGTAAAAAAAAATAAAAAGAAAAATGGATGAAAAAAAAATATATACAAAAATTGAGTAGGAATAAGTGTTTATCTTTTAAAATGGAGAAAACGGGGGCTTTTTCTTTTCTAAACCTCTTGATTCTTAATTTCCCCTCGATGAACACTTAGCTACTTTTATAGGTTAATTTAGTCGAGGGTGGATCGAGCTTCCTTAAGTTTTTAAGTGCTTACTGTATAGGCATTGCGTAATGACCACGGCAATATCTTATGTATGGGGAGTTTTGGTATGTGCCTAAAACACATACCCTTTTGACCGATAAAAATCGGACTTAAATACTAAAAACGTACCAAGAAATAAATGTATTTGTATAGTTTTGCATTGTATTGTGCAAGGTTACGGATATCTAAAGAAAACAAAAATAGAAGAGCCAAAACGACAAACAGAGCTCGAAGAACGGAAAGAACCGTGAGAAGTCAAAAAGTACAAAGTCAAAGTCAACACATATCAAAAGAATACATAAGTTAAACCCGGGATGAGCAATGAAAAAAAGCATTTGAAAGCCAAACCCATAAAACCAAAATTCCAAAGTGAGCCCTACCCTACCCACCTAGTGGGTCCCGGACAACCCACTTATACTTATAAACACTTTAAAACTATAATAAAAGCCCAAAACCCTTTATTTTTCTATACCCCCCCGACCCAACACAAGCCCCAACATCAACCTTTATAACATCCCTGTTAACATTCCGTTATCCCTTACCCATTTATAACACCCCCGTTAGTTCCTTTAAGGACTAACGGTTCAAATCATCCCAAACTTCAAGGGCCAAATATGAAAGAAACAAGGACTGTCCATTGCAACACACTATACACCTTAGGGGTCCTTTCTTGCCATTCCCCAAACTTCAAATCAAACCCCGGGAACACAGTACACTTTTTTCAGTTACCCTTCTCCACTTACCCGCCAAATTCAACGCCCAATAACCATTCCCCTTCTTCTCCACTTTGTCTACACACCCCACATTACCTTATCCCAACCAATTGCCACCTTGGTAATCCTTAGCATCCTTATGTCGATCAAGGAAAATGACAAAAAATCAATGGCTTTGATCATCACAACTTAGGGTCTACTAATAATCAAATGGCTAAGATTGAGCTATTTGGACTAACTCACAAACAAGAAACACAGGCTTGAGCCCTCACAGCAAAAGAAGCACACCTCCTAGAACCGTGCATTAGTGAAGTATAAATAGGCTTATTTTTTAGGCCTTTGGGCATAGAGCTTTTGGTTTTCAGCATATAATTAAGTTTTTTAGTTTAATGTCATGTATGTTTAAAAGCCTGTAATAGATTTTAGTTTAATGAAAGATTTAAGATTTTATGTTATAACCCAAAGCCGACCCCCGTTTCTAAGTTAAAGTTTATTATGTTTTAAAACTTTTCACGAATGCTCACAAAAGCTCTTTTTACAACTTCTTAAGCTGTTAACTTAAGCATTGTAAAGTTTTTCCATAACTTATAAAGCTTAGTCCTATTTCACCCAAAAATTACTCAAAAAGCTCAAATGGAAGATAATCATCAAAGGAAGAAGCTTATGGGTTTTACTAGCTTGTTCTAAAACAAGCTAGAAGCTTGTAGAAATAGCTCTAAGAGCACTTGTTAGCCTTTTTAAGCAAGGGCTTTTGGGAAGTCTTCATTTTTCCATTGTTAGCTATCTACTGTACATTGCTTATTTACTAGCTTATTTGTGCTTATTTATGGCCATACTACCATGCGTTATTCATGATGTTTTTTGCTTAAAATGCTTATGCTTGTAGTTTACAAAAATCTTTTGTTGCAAGTTTTTCTTAATTCCTTCTTATAATAAGCTTATAAGAATGCATACTTCTTCTGCTTATTTGAGTGCTTAACTACTTTTGAAAACTGCGTAGTACTAACTGCTTATTGTGCTTAGTTGAACATACTGGACTTTCAAAATTTGCTTAAATCAAGGTTTATACAAATTTAAAAATTTACAAATCAGTTAGTATAGGGGATTTTTGGTTTAACCCTGTTAATGGGTTGTTTAAATTGGTAAAAAGAATGCACTTTGACTCTGAGTTAGTTTATCATAGCTTATAATAGTCCTAAAATTCCAGTTTGTTTAAGTGTTTACGTATTAAATCTCATTTTTAAGTTTTTAAAAAATTGTGGTTTGAAACTGTAAGGTTTAAGCTCAATTACAATTTGCTTATTTGATTGTGATCTTGCCTGATTGTCATTTTGTGAAGTTTATGTTTTTAGCTTAAAAGTCCATAAGGATCTGTTTGTTTGCTTATTTTTAAGCTTAAAAGTGTGGTTTTGTTAAAATTGCAAAAGTTTTTAAAAAAATTTTGAAGTGTTGAATCAGAGTGAGATAGCCTTTTCATGAAGTTTTTTAAATGCTTATTTGAATTTCA
The DNA here is from genome assembly GCA_026074375.1 of Tanacetum coccineum. Lineage (NCBI taxonomy): Eukaryota > Viridiplantae > Streptophyta > Magnoliopsida > Asterales > Asteraceae > Tanacetum > Tanacetum coccineum. Next base: position 47,359 of record BQNB010001907.1, on the reverse strand, counting down.
AAATGCTTTTTCTTTATAGCTTATTGTAGCTTTTTGACCACTCTTTTTAGTGGTATAAGCCACTAAGCCATAAGGATCCTTTTGCTAGCTTATTTTTAAGCTAGAAAAGTCCCTATTGGCCTTTTTGCTTATCAGTTTTGGCCAAAAAGCTATTTGCTTATTTAGGCTTATTAGCTTATTGCTTTTGCTTATTCTAGGTTTAGTTTAGCTTATTAAGTTAGATTAAGCCCATTTTAGCTTATTCTCTTTAGTTTAGAGCTTATTTGAGCTTATTTGCATCTTAGCTTAAAAATTCCTTAAGTTTTATAGCTTTTTAAGTTTTCTGTCATTCTAGCTTATTATAGTTGCTTATTTTTGATCTTAAGAGCTTTTTAGATATGAATTTTTATCTGTTTTAGCTTAATTCTCTTTTTGGATTGCTTATTTGAGCTTAAAAAGCCCAACAGTTGGGATTTTCATAGCTTAGTGAAGTTAGGCTTATTCTGCCTTTCTTAGCTTATTTGTGTGCTTATTTGTGGTTTATAACAAAAAGTTGTTTTACAAAAGGGTTTTGCTAATGGCAGCCCTTAGGGTTGTCGTTAAGAGAATGAATTTTATTACAAAGTCATCCCTAAATCATTATGATTGGATGTCAATT